>LBNU01001285.1:2634-21525 GCA_014162995.1 Artemisia annua
GTATATTGATGCGTGGACATGCCAATTCAGATGATATTCAAAGATACCGAATATAGGACTTATCCCAACTACATGATGTTACTTTATGGATCTTGTCATTAAGTAAATCCTAAGAAGTTATCCTCAGACTTGAGATACAAGATAACTGCCAGGAATGCAGTGCATTTTTGTGGAACAACTTAACGCTATACGTAACTGGTAGTCATAAGGGTTGTTTTCGAAAGTGTTACAAAGTTCGTCGGTTTTGCTTGTAGTCAATACAGAATTTGTTCCTTCAAATTTATTTTGGAGTTTAAAACTGCTGGGCCCCTCGTAGGATTGTCAAGATGTTTGCATGGCCATGCCCAAGATCTTCCCTGAATATGTTCAGATGATTTGGTAATCTTGATCAATCACAAACAACGAGAAACAGAATGGTTAATTAAGGAATGACTTTGATCCGTATCCTTATTAACGTGGTATTAGAAACAAAAGGATAATAATAATGAGAAATTATTAAAAGGTTTTCCAGGAGCCTTACTCGAGTTGTACTAAGAGGCATCGGCGTGTTGCAAGACGCTAACTGAATGTGATCACTCTATTATGACATGTCTAAGTTGGAGCTGTTAGTTTTAGACATGAAATAATAGACGTGTGTTATGATCAAACTCGAGATCACGGGATTGCACACTTTACGTATGAAAGTTAAAGATTAATAATTAAATATAAATGTTATATTAATTATTAATAAACATAACACTTAACGACCGTTAGTATTTAACGAATAATGGCTAACAACCGTTAGACGAATAAAAGGAAATTGATACGTATGAATAATTGGAAAGTCAAGAAGGTTCCGGAATCCCTTTAGGGATCCCTAAACCAATTGGCCAAAAGGAGATCACCTCCTTAGTTGCTTGATCTCCAAGTATAAGTAAACTCAAGGTTTGTTGTTCCATACTTTTGTACACACATAAACTTGAGTTTTCTCTCTTCTTTTCTTGTTCTAAATAGCGATCAAGAATCCCTGAACCCTTAGGGATTCGATTTTTGATCTTCAAAGTGTTTTGTTTAATAATGACTTGCATAACTTTAACTTGTTTTAGTACGTATGTACCAGAACGTGAATCAAACACACTATTGTTTGATTCTTGGATTGAATTACAAAATCGGTAAGGGGTAATTCTTATAATCCTATAAACCCTAATTAGGGTTCTTGATTTGAAGAATTGCATTAATTGATTCTTGTTCGGGCTAGAATCAAATGGTATGATTATTTAATCTTTGGTTAATTAATTATACGTTATATGATCTTAACGCTTCCGCATTTGCTTTGATGTTTTATGTGAGTTATTACATGTATGATGATGTGTCGTTGTATAGGTGTTTACTCCTTATCAAGTTTTACATTTATATTTTGCCGACTTAACCTATAACAACACTAACGGGCAGTGTACCCGATCAATGTAGCCTAGTTGGTAAGTAGGGTGTCGATCACTAAGAGTGAGATCTCTAATATACTAATTCTAAAGGTATTCGACTCTCCTAAACTAACATAAAGGGGGGTTCAGCCTGAAAGACTGGCACGGGTTTGGTTTTATACTAAACTAACTAAGATAAACAAACAATAGAAGATACCAAAGATAAGAAGAGTGTGTTAACCAAGTTTCATATATGATTAAGTTTTAATAAGTTCCTAAGACCTGCAGTGATTGGTGCTCAAGACTAGGCGCGGTCAATCCTACCTCTCGTTTCCCTAGAGTCTAGATTCCATTCTAATTGGAATCCGCATAAAGCTGCTTAATAATTACAACGTTTATGATTAAATAGCTTGTCACTTGTTTTAGTGCGAGTTCTATATGTAGTGTATATTAGTTAAATCTTTCTCGTTGGTTTCATTATATCGGCGAGTAAACCCTTAATGATTACTTATGACAATCCTATTTATCCAAAGACATTAGATTAAATAGGCGAGGAAGGGGTATGGCAGCCCAAGCAGTGCTCAGCTAGACACAGAGGTTATCAAAGCACTAATATAAATTCACCAAAGACATCAAACATATAGACTTTAATTGATGGGAAAGCAATTTTAAGGCGGGCATATGATCTTGCGTACTCACATACTACCGGCCATCTATCCTGATGAATTAAAGCTTACTATTACAATAAAGCAAAACTATTTAACATAAGTAATTAAAACGAAGACTGAGCAACCAATCGAATTAGAAACACATCATAACATCAAATAATCATAAACTTGGCTAACACATAAGGGTGTTAGCCCATAATCTCTATAACAAAGCACATAAACATAATCATAATGAATAGAGTATTAAACACAATGAATACGTTAC
Organism: Artemisia annua; assembly: GCA_014162995.1. Lineage (NCBI taxonomy): Eukaryota > Viridiplantae > Streptophyta > Magnoliopsida > Asterales > Asteraceae > Artemisia > Artemisia annua. The sequence continues at coordinate 4,968 of LBNU01001285.1, forward strand.
GCTAACAATGATTACTGATGCTCCTCAAGGGTAATTAGGTCTTCTAGTTTGATCTTCTGCTGTTTGGAGGGGTTTTGATCGTCTGGGAATGACCCTAAGGGTTCCCAAGGATACCCTAATTCGTGAATGAGCCCGGTATTTATAGATTCTGAAATCTGGGTCGATACGGCGCATCTAGATAGTTAGATGTGCCGCATCTATAAGTAAACGTAGCCTCTAAGTCTGAAACTGACAAGATATGGCGTATCTAGAATTCTGATATGGAGCATCAGCCAATACGGCACATCTAAAGACTTGATGCGCCTCATCTCTATCAGATTCAGATAGATCTCCTTTTTCTCTTTTCGTGGCCGCTTGAATCAACTAAAACCGAGTCCGGATGAAGATTTTACGGCCAAAACACGAAAGCATCTTCAAGTGTCGAGATGTAATCTTTGACTTCATCTTTAGGCTTCTAATCTTCACTTGATTTCTTGGTAAGGATTGCATGTGGCCGATACGGCGCATCAGATTGGTCCGATGCGGCGTATCAAGGTATCTTCGCGTGGGGTCCAAGATAATAATATTCACGAATATTCTTTCACCGCCTTTAGATACGGCGTAACTTCATTCTTCTTGCGGCGCATTGTCATCTATATCTTGGATAGTATCTGGTGAAGTCTAGATAGTGATACGCCGTAAGTCAGAAGCATAATGCGGCGTATCTGGAGTAGAACGAGCTTGATCTTCTTCGTTGACCAAAGTTTCATATGCGGCGCATGATAGAATTACATGCGGCGCATTCTTCAAAGTTAGGCAATGGTCTTCGAATTGATCTAAGTATGATATTGTGGCGTATCTGTTGAGAGAGATACGGCGCATCTTCTGGATTTCAGTAGACTTTTGACATCTTGCTAGTTTTGCTCCATAATTAGTCTAAAATCGCCAAGTTTCACCAATTGCTTGTTTATAACTGAGAATAACAAAAGTAAGTCATTAAGTATCGATTCTCATATAACATAATATAAAACAAGCGAATAACATAGGATAAATGATGCTAATAAAACGTACTTATTTGAGTTCATCATATGACATGTTATATAATTCAACAGTGACTAATGTAATGATTTGTTTTTGGAGATGATTATGGTGGTGAAAATGTTGGGCAAACATTCTAGGAAAGAAGACGGTGTGTAAGAGATGCATGAACACTACTAGAACGTAAAAAAAAAGTCAAAGATGAAACTTTGGTAAAATCGTAAAAGACTAATAAGGGGGAGTGTACAAACGTAAAGTCACGTACCATTTATATGGATGAAGTAAAAGGTGCAGTGTAAATATCAATTCCCTTTGTTTAAGTTTTTTACTAGAAAATTACTGCGCAAAGTGATGGTGTATAGCGGCAAATAATTATATTTGTGAAATCATGATTCTGATTTGACCCTTGATGCAAAACTTACGGGTTCAATTTGTGGTTATTATGAATAAAAGTTAATAGGTTAAAAAGAAAAAATGATAAAAGTATAAAGGTTAAACAATACTTAAAATGTTAACTTAGTTGTAAAATGAGGTTACCATTTTTAGTTAAGAGTATAATAGTCAACTAACATTACTTAAATTTTAAGCATTTTTTTAAACGGCGAGTTAGTACAATACTATAGTTAGTGATTCGATTCCACAATACTTACTCAGAAGGTAGTCCCTGCCAGCCTCGAATCGACGCATCTATGGGGCAGAACCCACAGAGACCCCACCTAGAAGGGAAACCCACTATGGAGAGACTCGAACCTGAGACCTCTCGCATGTGGTAACACCTCCTACCAAAGCTCCTAAGGAAACCTTGGTGGCCAACTGAGCTAAGCCCAGTTGGTTAAATTTTGAGCATTTTAATTTTAAGAAATACATATGCATTATAAGTAGTAGAGATAAGCTTAAATTCATTGAAAAGGGGCTTATGGAGCTTATAACTAGTCAAATTATCTAAATACCTTTCAAAATATAAAATGGATTATCAAGCTAAAGCTGACAATATATATGTATTTAATTTGATACGTAGTATATTTTTATGTGATTTTACATTAATAAGTTTCTGCTCCAACTAATTAGCCAAATAACTTTATAAAAATATTAGCTTCAGCTTTCGGCTTATAATATAAGAATCATCCCGGTCCCAGCTTTACCTCTAGCTCGAGCCCCAACTCTAGGCCATTTTGCTAAATATATCCATAGTATTTTTTTTTTTAAGGATTTGTCTTCGCATCATACACTTACGGTCCGTTTGGTTTATTGATGGTTTAGATTTTCATTTGGATTTAAGATGGGAATGAATTTGTTGACAGAGTTTTGAAAGTATCTTCAATGAAATAGCTGTTTGTTTACAAGTCATGAAGGAATTTGCATTCAAATATATTATAATATTTTGATACTATATAATATGAGGAAATAGAATGAACAATGAATGCTCCAACCATAAAAAGTAGAAACATAGCCTATAACATATTTTATTAGAAAGCTTTTGTACATATTTTCAAAAAATTACTGTGGTATCAATTGAAAACCCACTCATGTGGCTTCCTTTTGCAAAACTTGTACTTTTAAGCTATAAATCAGGAGTATCAAACCAAATGCTCATAGTATCAAACCAAATGCTCTTTCCCGGTCTAATCCATTTTTATAGCCAAAACCTTTCAACCAAACGGACCCGTATTAGTTGGCAATTCCCACAATAACGATAGTTTGTCCAATTATTTTGATAGTTTTATCATATGACTAGTTATTGTTGTTTTGCTTTGTAAGATTGGCGCTAATGGGGAATGTTTTGGGTACCGACCGAAGCAAAGACCGCGTCTCCCCTCTAGCCCGACCACGTCCTCCCCCAAAAAATTTGATGTTTCGCTTGCCTAGCCAACCGAAACAATTGCACTCCTCCCCATTTTTCCCGACCGTTGGGTGAATTGAATACCAAAAATAAATAAATAAATAAAAAATAAATATTATCTTTTTCATTTTTTTCCATACTTCTCTTCTTCATTCTACCAACTCTAAAGTGTCTCAAAAAACTCTCAAAACCAAAATAGTGAAACACCAAAATCCAGACGACAACCAAACATTCCAATAACAAACAATCCCAATTTCATTTTACACGGCCATTCACCACCGATTAATTTCGGTCACCAATCAATGCATTCACAAAATCAAATGTACTCACCTAGTCCGTATTTGGCTCAATTTTATAACCAACAAGCACAAAGTTAAATATATTATCCACATATTAGTCTTGATGACGATCTCAATCGGTTATGGGGCGCCGTTTCTCAACCTTCTCAATCTTCTCCGATCCCGCATTTTAGTCTTGATGACGATCTCAATCGGTTATGGGGCGCCGTGTGACAACTGGCAAAATAGGGAGCTATTTAAAAACCCGCATTACTTTAAATTTAATGACTTTGAAATAATTATAAGTCTATTCGCGATAAGTTGTAAACTGTAAATCGTGATTTCTAAAATTCGTGGTTTCTATGGAATTCGTATTGGTATTTTAAATTTATATGGAATATATGTGGTGATTTATTGGTGAGATTATTATTAAGCACTACGTTGACTCCGGCACTAGGATAACCTAACAAAATATATATACATTTAAAATGTTGGTTCGGTTATGTTATATTTATGGGACGTATCGTGAGAAGTTAAATATTTGGGAATGATCTCGGTTCGAGAGAGAGTTGGTTCGTTTTAAATAAGTATACGGGTTTGGCTCGAGTGATCCACTCCTAGCCACCCTACACCATACTACTAATATTATTATTATTATTATCATTTATTTTAAAATTACATAAAATCGTCCTTGTGGACCGACCCACACACACACACAAACACAACCTCACCTCATCTTCATTCTCTCATCTCTCTCTCTCTCTCTCTTTCACCATCACCACCGCCACCTTAAAACACCATCACCGCCGCCACCGCCCCCCTCCTAAACAAACTAACACCACCATCATCACCACCTTGTTCCGATCTATCTTTTGACATAAATCACGCGCCCTAAAACCTAATTTTACACCACGTACTGTAAATGTTGACTATGTTTTTATTGAAATGAGAAATATATTTTGCATCTCATTTGTCTATGTTCATGTTGAGATACCTCTCTTTTGAGGTACCTGTATAATCAAAATGGAACCATTTTAGTTTTGACCCATTCCTATCCGAGTGCAACTTATCCCGACACAACCGTAATCTGTCTGTTCTCGAGTGAGATTCATGCCGTGTAAGATGTCAACCGTAAAGTATGCACAGGTTTTAGGGGTGGCAACCTTATTTTGATGTGAGATTCATGCCATGTAAAGAATTGTCAACCCAGGTAAAATATAAACAGGTTTTAGGGTTGGTAATCTTGATTTTGGATTTTTGGTGTGAGATTCATGCCATGCAAAGAATTGTTAAGTAAAAATATAAACAAGTTTTTTGGGGTGGCATGATTTTGGGTCGACCTACAGCGAGTTGGCGGGTCAGATCACCTTAAACACTACAAGATCCATTTATTAATTGTGTCAAGAGACTCAACACTAATTTAAACCTTATAAATTATATGATTCGTTTACGACATGGACAAGTCAAGCGATTAGTAGGTTGGTAGCCAAGACATAACTAGATTAAATCCAATATAATAATAATATAATGAACTAACTAAAAGATCGATGAAAATATGCATAAGTTATATATAAACTTCAGTAAGATTAAAAAAAAAAAAAAAAAAAAAAAAAAAAAAAAAAAAAAAAAAAAAAAAAAAAAAAAAAAAAAAAAAAAAAAAAAAAATCCAATTATATTTCATTACAAATTAACTACACATTTATAACTCCTGTTCATCATTTTCAATTTTTAGTATGTATATTTCTTTTATTACTTCGGATCAAATGAGAAGAATTCTTAAAATGAGAAGGATGGGAAATAACTATAACCACATATTAGAGATGTATCAACTTGAATTAGATGCATCCTTAATCTTTTAGATGCACCATAATATATTTTCTAGCTAAAAATTAGATGCATATACATATATTAGATCCATTTTAGCAAGTTAAGAAAATCCTATCTATTTTTCGTTCTCTGTGGGTCAAATTTGTTGCAAGCACTACTTTGCATCGTTTTCACTTCAAACTTACTTTTGAAACTAATTGGGATGCATCTAAATGAATATAGATGCATCTAATTCAAGTCGGCGCATCTCAAATATGTGGTTATAGTTATTTCTCATCCTTCTCATTATAAGTTTTCTTCTCATTATAAGTTTTCTTCTCACTACTTTGCATCGTTTTCACTTCAAACTTACTTTTGAAACTAATTGGGATGCATCTAAATGAATATAGATGCATCTAATTCAAGTCGGCGCATCTCAAATATGTGGTTATAGTTATTTCTCATCCTTCTCATTATAAGTTTTCTTCTCACTGGATCCTTACCCTTGGATTGAAAGCTTACGTAGTTAAAAGGGTTGACATGTTTTGACAACTGCCAAACCCGAACATGACCCATTTATTAAACGAGTTAAGCACGTTGACATATTTTTAATCAAAACTCGTCTATCCTTAACCCAAACCTACACATTTCCAGAGTAAATTTCATGTTATTTCCACCTAGTTAAATTTGGCCTCTTAGCTTGTGCTATAAATCTCCAACATTTCTAGAACGCGATCATTGTTCATTAAAAGAAACAACAATAGTCAAGAACTGCTATCGATAACTTTTTAGCAAAGACTTTCACGTATATAATGTACCATAAAATCACAAATGTCGTACAAATTCTAGAAAGCAAAATAAAATACTAGTGAACATGGGTTGTAAAAGCAAGCATGTGTATGTTTAGTTAATCATAAGGTTGTGACTTGTGAGTTGTGACAAAGTTGGGTGTCAAAAACCTAACATTGTGGACTCTTAATAAATAAGAAAGAGTAGAAGTGTGAAGGTATCAACATAAAGTGAAACAACTTCTAAAGTCTAAAGTCTAAACCATTATTTCTTGATAAAAGTCTTTAACTTTTAAAAGGAAAAATTTTGGCCCATAAGTTATCGTACTTCTTTTTATCATATTCCCATGTTCTTAGTCCAAAGCAAAAGGAATATTACTAGTTATATCCGTGATTAACGTGCATTAGGGTTACATGTAATGGTTTATCATGGGTGCATTAATTCGGAAACTATTCGACAAGAGTTTGGAATCACGTATAATCATTTTTAGCCAGAATTCATTGAGGTCTTTGTTTCAAGCTTGGTTTGAAATGGAATTTCTTAGTTATGCGTTTTTAGGCAATGAAGGGCTTGGAAGTTGGATGAAACTAATATGAAAACTGTCGAAGTAATACTTCTTGTGCCATAAGGGAGAATATGAAAGTTAAGGGCCATAACCTTTCTGAAGGTATATAATTGCGCCAACTCATCCTACACCATTCATAAATGTTTTTCTTGTTATAAGAGAGCACGGTACATGAAGAGCTTACCTGCCATTCGTAAGAAAAAAAACAAACAAACAAAACAACAATGGAGCCGTCATGTACCGTGCTCTCTTAAAACAAGAAAAACAATGGAGCCCCTCATTTTTCACTTATAAATACCCACTTTATCTACATTTTTTAAACATTTAAACCAAATCACAATTTAACTACATTTTCACATACAATACGATTTTATCTTTAAAAAGTGTCACAAATATTTCTTCCAAGAGTAAAAAATCGGACTCTACGCATTTGGTGGGATCTTTATCAAGTAGAGAATCTTTCAAGGAAATGGTCCAAAAAGAGTTGTTATAAGAACATGCTAAAAAGATAATTTTATCGCGACTCAAAAGAAATTCGAGGAATTAAAGTTTCTTAATTTTAAAAGCCAACGGGATGAATCCGGAAAATGCGACTAATATCGAAAAAAATCAAAGATGAGATCCGAGCAAGATATTTTGGCTTAAACTAGTATTTGTCGTATCGTAGTTTTTATTATTTGTCGTATGATCGTATCATAGTTTTTAATATTTGTCGTATTATATCACATTTTAATATTTATAGTATCGTACTTTTTTAGTTTTTATGTATTTGTAGTATCGTAGTTTTTATATATTTGCCATATTCGTATCGTATTTGTAATTCCTATAATATTTTAATATATCATATTTGAATACTCCGTATTAGTTTAAAATGTGTTTGCATAAAATAAAATGTGTTTGAATATTAGTTTGAAATGTGTTTGTATAAAATAAAATGAAAAAAAATAAAAATAAAAAATGAGACCCACATGCACCAATAATAGTTATTGGTTTTATTGCTAGGAATAATATTTTAGCTATTGGGAAAATGTTGATCTGACACAACAATAACAGTTATTAGTCTCTTCCTTCATCTAGCTCTCTAAACCTCACATCATCTATTCATAAATGTTTCTTTTGTTATAAAACCTTCAGTACTATGTATAAACATCTTAAAGCTTTATAAAAATCTCACTAGACACAAATGCATTAAATTTAGAAGATGTTCAAATGTTAAACCTTTTTATTCCACATAAGCATGAAACACATGTCCTCTATGGTTAACAAAATGATAAACCCTTTCATATTTTCTTAGACATCTTCATAAACCATCATAGTTGATGCTTTAACAGCTAGAAGTTGAATATAAGTAAAGCACGAGCATATTCTATGACGTGATGTTTTGCGTTTAAACTTTATTAGGTGATTTAGTGGTCACGCATTCTGACGTCTTTATAAGAGGTCTGATGTACTTTATTAGTTACATATCTTGAGGATGATTGGGAAGGGGATGAAAATGATAATACTCCGATTAGGTCGCGTGCATATGAGATAACTTAAAAAAAAAAAAAAAAAAACACCTTATTCGTATGCTAGCTTTCAAAACATATATATAGTATGAAATCAGAACGTGTCTCATTTCTATCATGAATCAACACTATCTATCTCATTATCAACATGACAACCGAGAATTGAGCGAGACAAAATGTCACAAATTTATTCGATTATGACTTGTAAGCTAACCAGTTATATGTAAGCATCATGACGAGTGATACATGTAAAACAAACATTAACCCCCCATTATTTTTGATTTTCTTATTAAGTTAGAAGAGTTTGAAGACACTTTTATGATTTTCTCTAAATAAATATGGAAAACTTAATTTTTTATGTTGGAGTTGTTGAATTAATCATTTAGGTACTTGTATCATGTGTTTTAATATATGATGTGATGTTCTTAGTTCAAAACTCAAAAGGTAAATAGTAAAACGAGATTAGCTATGTGAGATGTCTCGTCTCTTTCAAGTCCAAAAGTTACATCAACCGGTATTAATCTTTTCATTTTAGGCCTAAGTCATAAGAAAATTACGGAGTATATGTTAGAACATTACGTTTAAACACTAGATAACTTTTGAATTCAAATAAACGTGTACGTAAAAACCAAAAAGTTTTTGATATAGCGGCATACTTGTATTCTTAAATAAGAGAAGAATATACACGGATACATTTAACATCGAAAAAATATACACGGATACATGTGGAGAGTTTGGATCATATGAGAAGAATATAGAAGGAAAAATAATTTTGAATAACAAATTAGAGATTAAACAATTAAATACACAAGTTTTGGCTATTAAGATTAGGAAAATTATCAAACTAGATCGGACGAGTGAGTAACTTGTACAACGCAACTACAAGCCAACAAATACCCAGGTATTGTGGGTGGATTAATCTTTATTAGATTTTTAAGGACACATGTCAAACGTAGACACGAGTTGCCTTAAATGAGTCGTCTTTGATTTATTTTGGATTTTTGAACATTTTAGGTCTGGAAAATGATAAGTCGTAAGACGACTATTCTAGTTTGATAATTTTTCCTTAAGATTATCTTATAAATGAGTCTTTGACCTGATTGTATGCAACCAAATGGGTAGCTCGCAATGGTTGGAACCTTTTTTTAACTATCTCAGAGCTGTAAATTATTTTATTTTATTTTATTTTATTATTATTATTTTTTTTTTAGGACATTAGATGCCTTATCTTGCATATGATAATTAACTATGTCAAGAAAATAATTACAGTATGATTATATATGATTCCCTATCCCTATGATTCTACCTTGATTATCACGTAATCACTTCCAAATTCTCATGCAAAAATTCCATATTTACGTAACGTTTTTTTCTATAAAATCTCAATTCACAAAGCAAATTTTCACCATTGTATATTCTTTGCAATATAAATCTTACATAGACGTTGTCTTGCAATTTTAACTTTTAACTCACAATCCTTATCAATGGAAGGAACCAATATATTCACTCTTTGCGCAGAAACGCTGGCGGTGATGATGATGGGACTTTCGGTCATTGCTGTCTCTGCTGCGAATAATTACCCTCCTGCTCTTGCCCCGACTTCTGATGCTAGCACTACGTATATTGTTATAGCTGCCGTTGCTTCTTTTTCCGCAATCATGTTCACTCTTATCAGTGGAAATTTCCCGATTATCTCCGCTTAAAATCCTACGTGGTTTTTCTTTTAGTACGGCTTGATCATGTTTAGTGTTTAGTGAACATATATATGTTTCTCTAGGTTTGTTTCTATGTAATGTAATTTTAGTTCGCTAGATTTATGAAATTCTACTGGTGATATTTGTTGCTCGCATCTTTTTTTGGATTGTGTTATGTTATTATTACAAACTAGTTATAATACCCGTGCACGCACGGGGTTTTTCAGAAAAATTAAATTATATAGTATTATTGTTTAAAAACAGAAAATCTTTTGTGTATTTTAAAAAGTTAGAGCATCAACATGTGCGAAAGTANGAGGCCTAGTCAAGAACTAGGTAAGCTGTACAACGAGGCCTAGACTAGATCTAGGTAAGTTGAGGCATGTCGTACTTTGTTTAGGTGACATAGACGTTATTGTTGAGGTTGATGTTGTTGTTTAACTTTAACTATTGATATCATATTGTACAAAATATGCGAGTTTAGTAGCACATAATGAGCGTTGATGAAGTTTTTTAATAATGTTTTTCTGGATATCCGTATATTCACTTTGAATAATAATTACATGAGTCGTTATAAGTACGATCGCATATATTTATTTTCATATCACAGTAACTCGTACTTACCATTTGATATTTATATTACTGATAATAATAATTTAACTGCATTTAATATTTTAACCCGTGTACGTATAGATTAAACTTTTAAATGGGATAACATGAGTTCTTATTTATATTTAACGTGTATAGTAAAAAGATATTTTAATAGATGAAAGTTTAAAACTAATATTTATTTTAAAAAAGTATTTAACGTATATTAAAACTAATTCATACATTTATAAAATTTTGTAAGTTCAATCGATGAAAGTCTCAAACCAATACTAATACTCATGTAATTGTAGACAAAGTTCATATTATAAAGTGTATGGGGTATAAAGTGCAAGGGGTTATTTGTTTATTATCTAAAGTTATGAAAAAACATGGAGATTTATTATTTTACACTTAACTCCTTATAATATATTTAAAATTCAACCACTAATGTTTTATTAAGTACCTCCTCTTTTTTTAAGTTTTTATTTTCATAAATTTGGCACCTATATTTTTATGTGTTTTTTTTCTTCAATCAAATTCTCCACCAAATTTATTAAAGTTTGACCAAAATCAATTCAATTTTGACTTTTTATTAGCCAATCATATTGCTCGGTTTCGCCTATGTGTCAAAATCGAACATTCCTATTGGTCCAATTTTTTTTCCACTAAGATTGTTCTGGCAAAAAAACTCCGAAATGATGTAATTCTTTTATTATATAAAAGATTTTCTAATAACTCTGATATGTATTTGGGGACCTACTTTTATTTCTTTTGGGCCTTACTTTGGTAAGCCTGGGATGAATGTAAACTTTAAAACCCCGTTTGGATGTGTTTTTATTTATGTTTACTTTATCTCGTTCTATTATGACTTGTGTTGGATACCAATCCCCGTAGCACCCCGAAAGCTTGAATAGTCTTCCGCTGTACCAAATTTTGGGGGTGTTACACGCCGTTTCTCAACCTTCTCAACCCTTTCCGGCTCAAGCTTCAGAATGTCCATCCTAATTCCTAACCCGTTCGTTCCGACTCTCCCGTCGAGGAGGTAGCGCCCGTCAAAAGGAAATATACAAAAAGGCCCACACAATCTAAGAAAAATGAGAAAGATTTAAATGATCCATGGAGCCCTGAGGAAGAGATAGCTTTGTGTAAAGCATGGGTAGATGTGTCCAAGATTTGCGATGAATGAAATGCTAGAAAGGCTAATTGGTTTTGGATGAAAACTGTGTATGCTTCTAAGTATATCATCTCAACCAATTTTCAGCATGACTAAACAAAAAGATAGTAATATTTTGTGTTCTAACCCAATATCTAATGGTTCAGAATTGGGCGATGGTAATGGCCTTAATGTAACACGATTAACATATTATTTTGGCCACTCTGGATGGTTGGCAATAGCCGATCCTAAATATTAATGGTGAGTGTCATAACGCACATTTTTAGAAACAGAATTTAATCAAGATGATTTCAGGAGCACAAAATTGTTAAGGGATGCAGATAGAAAAGATTCAGTAGCACTCCACATTTACACACACGGTTAATTACACCCCAAACTAAGAATAAACACATTACACAATATGACACAAAATATACAATAAGATTACAGAAAAATCTCACAAGATCTGAATTCCATTGCTCATGTTCACCTGTCCTTCCTTGTCGATTGAGCAAGATAAATGTCAGAGGGAGACAAAGTCCCTGACTCATCCACATCAAGGTTCCTGAACTCGGTCAAAATAAGCGATATGTCTTCTTGATTGATCTTTCCCATCTCTTTTAGCTTATAAATCACAAACTCGGCAGCCCTAAATTTTGGTAGAACGAAACAATATCATTAAACTAGTAAAATTATTATATTATGCAACTTTAAGTCTTTAAAAAAGTATAAAGTTTTTGAACTTACCCCACAACCCCATCATCATCAAGATCAGCTGCTTCAAGGTCAGCTGCGGTTGTTTTTCTTGTAAGAACCCATTGCACCAATGACCTCTGCCTACTCTCTGTATAACACTCAGCAAAAGCAAATAGCAACTGAGCTAAACATATAGTGCTCATCAATATCCAAAAAATAGCAAAGATCCTCCCAGCAGGCGTAGAAAAGCTTTTATCTCCATATCCTAAAGTTGTAATGGTGGAACAAACACAATAGAAAGCATCAACGATCTCCATTTTCTCAATTGTTGTTAAAAATATAGTCCCGGAAGCTATAAGGACCACAAGCAAGATGGAAAATATCATAAACCTATATCTCACTCTATTTGTTTCCATTTCTTTCAGTAATTCCGCTGAATTTGGTTTTTGACGTAAATGCAAAGCTTTCACCAGTAAGATTTCTTGATTCTCAACCAAACAGTCAGCAGCTCTACTGAGACTAAATCCAATAAGGATCATACCCGAGAATACAAAAGCACATGAAAGCAGTTTTGTGACAGTGCTATTGGGAATAAGGTCTCCATATCCCACTGTGGTCATTGTGACAATACAGAAATATATGGAATCGAGTATGCCATATGTTTTATCTCCAGAAATTTGGTTTCTAACGAGATAGAAACAAACTGTACTAATGCTTAAGTATATAAATAAGTAGACAGCTACTCTCTTATAATGTGGATTGACTTCATCAAATACAGATCTTGGGCCTTCGAGAAAGCGGCTCCTGTTTGATTCAATAAGAATGGGTTCCACCATGGGGGCACTTCTGCAACGTCGTAATTTTCTGCTCTTGGTTGAAACCATAGTATCAAGCTGAGGTTTAGGTTCTTGTTGTCCGGTTAAAAGTGGTTCACTTCCCCCTTCGCAATCCATTCTTTGAAATAGGAAAACAGTTATCAAGAAAAAAGATGAGTAGAATATACTCAAATTTGTATTGGAAGTCTAAGAAAGTAGTATTAAAACAATTAACAAATGCCACAACATATGTATGAAGTGTCAACCAAGTTAATAGCTATCAAACTAATGTTAGGGAGTATATTGCTAGTCCCCGATATGTGGTAAGTTAATATTAATGTTTCATACATGAATCAATACAGAAGTAAATGACCTAGTTTATATTTACACAGAATCGAAAGTCAATACTAATTGTATTNAACATATTTAGATGATCGTTAATCTGTTTTATTTCTTGGATCCATTTGACATGTGTTCCATTTGTCCAGGATAAACGTCTAGATATTACCACCTATAACAGATACTACGTGAGAAACCGACTAACCTCTGTGTTATGTTATATGTCCCTCACAATTAAGCGATTTCCTTAATGAAACTAAAAGGTGACAACATATATAAGTTGGTTCATAAAACATAAGCAATTTCATTAATAAAACTAAAAGGTGAGACATAAATCAGATCTGAAACGAAAATTCTGACTGACCTGTTAAGATATCGGAGTTTCAACCGCTATTCTAGAAGCTCTGCAACTGATTTGTCAACGCTATATTGAGATATATCGATTGAATCTTCTTTTGCTTTTAAATTTTTGTCATTATCAAGTATATTTGTCTTTGGATGTTCAAAAAAAAAAAAAAAAAAAGTATATTTGTCTTTGCATCAATACACCTATTATTAGTTGGCAAGTTGATACTTTATATATATATATGACTGGTTATTATTGTTTTGCTTAGTAAGAGAGATGAGGGAAAATGGTTTTATATAATTAATAATTACCTTAGTAAGATAAAAGTAACTTTGAAAAATAACTATTTTAAAAACTGCTTTTATTTGGGGGAAAACACCTTTGTTTTTCACAAAGATATCACGTTCAAATCAGCGTTTTTCAACAAAATATTTTGCAAAACAAAAAATTCCCTATTTCCTAACATGGCAATAATATTTTATATAGGCAAACAGTTATAGTTGCGATATTATGGTTTGGTGTGCAAAAAAACATATAAAACATATTTTAAGTTAACTACAAATGACCATTGGCCAAAAAGATAGGCGATGCAAAGAGATAACCCTAAAAACAAACGATTGTTGGCCAAAAGGATAGACGCTGCAAGATTTTGTAACCACAGGAACAAAATGTGAAAGATTCTAGCTTCTTTCTTAGTTCATAATGGTATTTCGTGAGTTGGTTATGTATAATGAATCATTTCAAAAAGTACATAGATGATCTTTGGCTTTTATTGTGTGATAAGGGAAAAGTTGAGCTTTAGTCGACTGAAGTTGCAATGAAAGGAAAAACATGGAGACAGTCTAGCTTTAGTCGACTTAATAAAGAAATGATTTTGGAATCAACTTTTAAATCGAATTCCAAACAAATTCCCAAATATGTACTTTATAGCCAAAGTTTACGACAAAAATCAAGGCCCAACTTCTAATACAAGCCCAACAACACAATATCGTACCAAATAGCAACAAACAAAAAACATTACGATTTCAAATATCCCATTCAAACGATTCTTAAACTTCAAATCCCAAAAAACCACAAACGAACTCCTTTTTTTTTCCATGGCTAAAAGAACAGAATCCTTATTAAACCAAAAAAAATAACAATAATAAAAAAAATGAAGCGAAAATAACCAGGATCCTTCTTGATCACCAGCGAGTAGCCGTGACCAGAGAATAGCAAATTCTTGTTGGTGGATCTTACTTAAAGCTCGGATATCATGTAAGACGAATAATATTGATTAATTGACTGTTTATGAGACTCAATATTTCTACTAATGACTAGCCTAACATTTTGGCTTGGGCATAAACCAGTACAAAATACAAATATAATTCTAACACATCCATTAACAAGGATTACATCTCAAACCGAATACCCGTCTACTTAAATAACACATTTGGCTACCAAAATCCTTTGCTAGTCACAACATGTGTGTCGTCGAATTCATATCAAGAACATGAACCATATGGCAAAATTATGAGGGGATGAGCGCTTGTACCGACACCGTCGTGTGATATCTCTTTTTGGATGATGCTATGACCAATTTATCTTTCTGTGCAATTTATGTTTGGCTTATTCTATAACATTCGATGATGATTTATCCTAGTACTCAATTTCTATGATTTTCATGTTATATTTGATATTTTTGACAATATATGGATATTCATGGGTTATATCCATGGCTTGACTTTACTATCTACTAGCACGAAATAGTATGGATGATTTTGCTTTCACCATGATGGTGTTGTGGCCTGTGGGATTGTAGATTTGGATGGTGGCAAGATAGGCATGTTGAGAAATGGTTCAAAAGAGCGGGTTTGGGTTAAAATGGGTGGTTTTTAGTGCATGTTAAAACTAGATATACTAGGTTGATCTACAAACATTCTTTTGTCTTCATAACAACTTTTTTAATAAGCAATTATGATTACAAGTAAAATAATACTACAACCGTAATAGAATCATTATATACAAACGATTTATAAGAATTTATATTAGAAGTAAGATTTGGGCGGAATTTAATCATATGGACATGTTCCTCTTCAAGTACATTTTTTCTTAGTTTGATCCATTCAATGAAGCATAACCCATATCAGCTCAAACTATAACGAATAATCTTGCTACATCTGATATAGTGAAAAAGAATAGATGCCCCAACAATAATGGTGAGAATAATCTTTTTTGGAGAACCACAATGTGGATAGCTTTGAAATTTAGAGCCACAAATTCTAATCACATTTTGAATTTTCAAGCCAACTTTTTGTTGCTGGATATACATACAATTCGATTAAGGGTGTAATTACTTTAGCATATGTGAGTGCTCGTTTTGGTAAATGCTAGGAATAATGCATTATTAAAAACATAGATTACGAATGGTACTCTTTTAATTGTCCCACTATTATGTAAACATGAGGACTGAATTGGCAATAGGACTTGTGAAGGGCAAGTGTCGAGATTCCTAATCTTTATTTATTCTTCTTAGTGGGTAGTATCGGATACCTTCTTAGATTCTAAAAGCATTGTTTGGTACTTGTACCACTTACCAGGGACCTTTCTTAGAGATAATGTGTAAGTGAGTACATGAAAAAAACAAACAAGAGATAATGTGTAAGGGAACTGGACTATTTGAACGGGGCATGAAGCTAATTAAAATATAAATAAAGAAATAAAAAAACCGATGAAGAAGCACAAAAGCAAAATTACAAATAAGTATTTATCTTGATACTAGGCAACCAGACCCCTGCGTTGCACACGGGCTGTATCTAAGTGTTCATAACGTAATGTTCACTAATTTTCGTCATGTATTCATTGCGGGATCATGTCATTTCATTATTTGAATACACTTGCAAACATTAATAGTCATGAAAGCCCGTGCGATATACATGGGCTGTATAGAAGTTTTCAAAGTCTAATATCCGTCATTTATTTTCGTCATTTTATATTCAGGACGTATTTTTGTCATTATATATATAAGTTTTCATGGTAGCATACATTTTGTAAGCATGATACGTATTTAAAATAGTTTATTGACATGTAATCTTTTAAGATGTATTTTTTTACGTAATATTTTTTGTCTATTTATTTTGGTATT
>LBNU01001285.1:21588-38358 GCA_014162995.1 Artemisia annua
AAAAAAAAAAAAAAAAAAAAAAAAAAAAAAAAAAAAAAAAAAAAAAAAAAAAAAAAAAAAAAAAAAAAAAAAAAAAAAAAAGACCGATGAAGAAGCACAAAAGCAAAATTACAAATAAGTATTTATCTTGAATTCTTAATATATCAATACTAATGATAGATTGTTAGAGACAAAAGATGATAAATATATAAATTTCGCTACATGTTTATTAAACTTTAAATAGCATGAACTAAAAGTTGAAAGGCAAGTTTTTCATGAGCTAAATAATATTCATATTTGGATAAAGTTATTTGTATTTATTAGCTATTTAATTGGATTAATCCAGTTATTCATGTATATTAAACATCATCACGCCAACTTTAAATATGCACCTCTAGAATCAACAAACTGATTTTTAGTAATTAACAGTTCAAGCTTTTGAGAATTGAGACCCCTATATAATGAACACATCCAGATTCCTTCTAACTTCACATATTGTCTCTATTCTTTGAAAGTTTCAAAGCTCTATTTCATCACAAAAGTACGTACGTGTGTGTCGATTAATAAAAGAATGGAGCAAGTTCAAGAGAAAATAAGCATAACAAAACTTTTAACAAGAAAAGGTGTAGTACAGTTGCATTTGTTGCTATCAATTTCTGTGTGTACTTTCTTCTTTACCTATTACTACGACTACTATTATTACTACTACTCGTTGCTGTCGAATTCTGTAAATGATCATGCATTCCATATTCAGTTATTACTTACACATGGCATCGACAAGACATATGTGTTTCTCATCTGCAATGGGATATTAGTGGTATTGGTGAAAACATCAAGTTCCTTGGTTTCTCAATCAACATTTGACCTCAAGGAACATGTGTACATCAAGACCATCCATGAGGCCTTGCATACCCAATATGAGGACGGTTTAGTGGAAGATGCGGAATTAGAAATAAAGGTGGTTCATGGAGATGAGGATGATATGAAAGTTGTTATGGAGAATTTTGGAGAGACTGCCGAAGAATCAAACAAGAGATTTGATGAGTTTATAAGGAAGAGGAAGGAAGAGCTTAAGAGTGATTCGCAACTTTTAATGCTTCCTTGTGACTAACATATATGTATGAAATATGTGTCTTCAATTCATTTCATCTGCATAGTCTCTACATCAATCTTGATTTTACTGGCATATTTAGGACTAATCTAAAGGAGGCAATATCACCGTGTTTACGTTAGTGGTAACTCTACTTCCAATGGGTAGCCGTAGGCACTTAAAACTTAGCTGAAATAGAATAAAGATCAAACTGGGTGAAATTGGTAAAAACAATGTTTTAGCTTCACATCATCATGAATATCTAAGTTCTTCATTATGATCTGATTTTTTTCTACAGCTTGTAGTGTTACTATAACACAATCATCGTGGGCATAGTATCTCATTATTATGGTTGATAACATGCATGTCAAGTTATATCATCAGAGACTATTACACTAGTATCGTAAGGAAGAACTCAGGAGCTTTGTTCAACATGTGATGGTTCCTTATAAGTTATAATTAACATACATATATAGATGTATATATGTGTCTTTGTATTATCTTCTTGGCCTAGCTTTAAATCTTGCACTAGCCTATACTAAACGCAATACAATATTTTGCTGCATAGATGTCTGCAGAAGATACCAATATCATTCCTCCTTATTTCATTTGTTTGATCTTCAAATATGAGCAAGAGAAGTGCTTTTTATTATGGTAACAACACATTCAATGAAACTGCAGGTATAAGGGTAATGGACTATGGTTGGGAATTCATTTTATTTGATTCTGGATAAAACTAAATAGCCTTATTGTTAAGAAAAAAAATAACTCGCAGGCAAAACTTGGTCACTTGATCCAATAATGGGGCCTCAAATTAAAGACTAAACCAATTCATTTTATTCTCAGATTTTTTTAGGCCCCCGGGGGAACTTGATAATGGAACCTCAAAGTTTAAGACTAAATGATTTTTTTTCTTTTTTTCAAACATATAATGAAAATCAATTACCTGAAAAATGTCATTCTGAGGCATACTTAAAAAAATGCATTTGCTCTCGTTCACATTTATAGAAATTTTCAACATCAACCTGTAATCTTAATATCTTATACATCGAACAAAGAGTTTGAGGCCCAAAGAATTGGAGATCCTGAATAGTCACCACTTCGCGCACCCTCAAAGACGCCTTGATCCCAGATCATGAAGGCTAAAACAAAGAAGTTGCAATACAAAATGTATCCCACATCATGAAGGTATTCGGCTGTGGTGTATATTGGGCTCTTCTTTTGATGGGCCTATTGGACCTCTTAACCTTCCTTCATATTTTTTTTATTAATCAAAACATATTAACCGAGTATTTGAGCATTGCGAAGGTGGATAACAGTGTAATTGAATATTCCGGTGAACAAATGCATTTTTGTTATATGTTTTTCGTGAAAATAAACTTATTGATGCCATTGCTAAAATTATTCATAATGATGCATAGATGAAGGAGACTTTGTATTTGTGGTTAATAATGGTATTATGAGTTGAGATCCATGAAGAACTCATACATGCCATAGAACTTATCAACCAATCATAGCCACCCATTTATATTTTCCACCTTTTTTTTCAAAACAACATATCTTGCAAACGGTAAATCTTCAAGCTACAAAAAAAATACGATCGCGACGAGAATTAAATGATCTTTCTATAGATATGCATTGTTATATACTTTCGACGAATTTTTTTTTTTAATTTCCGCCCAGAAAGAATCATATATGATTCGTAAAAATCATATATGATTCGTAAAAAATCATATATGATTCGATTTCTTACGAATCATATATGATTATATGATTCGTAAGAATCATATATGATTTGTTAAAATCGAATCATATATGATTCTTACGAATCATATATGATTTTTCTGGGCGAAAAAAATAAAGTTCATCGAAAAAAAAGTTCGTCGAAAGTATATAACAATGCATGTCTATAGAAAGATAATTTAATTCTCGTCGCGATGGTATTTTTTTTGTAGCTTGACGATTTACGGTTTGCGAAATATTTAAGTTTTAAAAAAAGGGTGGAAGTTTATTTTTTTAGTTTGATAAAAAAATGAGTGGCTAAGATTGCTTGATGGGTTTTATGGTAAAAGCTGGATCTATAAAGAACTTTTGGCATGGTATTATTCGTATGACTTTGTAACATTAGTTTTAAATAAATTCTATGTAGTACAAATTTGTTGTGGGGTGAAATTGAGAAATTATAAATAAATATGGCAAAATATTAATAAAAGGAATCTTGTATTTTAGCAGGAAATACTGAATGATAATCAAGGTTGGTATAATTTTGCTACGCGGAATTTTCAATTTTCAACAATGTGGTTCGCTCTTTATATGTATTATAAATACCAGAAATTTTCAGAATCCAATATCTAGTCGCATTGGTTAACTACACACGAACGGCGAATGAAAAATATAAAGAGTCTTAACGCATGAAGTGGGTTAAACACTCCCTTATATTTCATACAGCTTATACCTTAATGTTATAAAGCAAAAGGGTAATTTTGTAATTTCATGTCTTAATTATACTTTTGCATCGTTAGCCCCTGCTATTAAGTCCATTACGCCGCAGGTCCTTTTCCGTTAAATATTTGCATTTGTGGTCTTTATTTTACCAAATACTTAACTGAACTAACATTTAGTTATTTCATACATATTATTAAAAGGGATAAATAGTACTATAGCCCGGTTGCCCTGCGGCTGGGTATTTTTAGCCCGATTTTTGAAAATTTTCGTTTTAGCCCGGGGCAACTTTTGATATTGGGCAGCTTTCATAAGAGGATGACACGTGTTACGTATTGTATTTTGGGCAACTATTATTAGTGGGCAACCGTATAGAGGGCAACTGGTTTTTTGGTCATTTTACATATTCTATACTAGTTATCTATATCTCTCTCTTTATATACATATTTATTTAGCACAACTACTGCAACTCCCTCCCCAGCGGAATCCCTCCATAGCCGAAACCCCATCACCACTGAATCCCTACCTTCGTCGTAACCCTCCAACCACTGCCTCCACCGTCTCGCCGCCACCACTGCCGTCTCGCCAACATAGCAATTAGATACCAGTATATGTTATTCATTATGTTGAGTTTGATTTAGGCATTTTATTGTTGAGTTTAAAATATATTTGAATCTAATCGAATACAATATATTGCAACCAGTTCAGTTGAGTTGGGTGTTCATCCGACTTCCATAATCCATTACATTCCATACATGACAAAATATCAAAATACATTCCATACATAACAAAATATAAACTTAAAAACACGATTAGTATAAACTTAAAAACACGATTAGATAATCCATTCCATACATGACAATATCAAAATACAATAGATAATCCATTCCAAAATCCATTCCATACATGAAAATAACAAAATACAAACTAAACATTTAAGACCTCCTAACCCTTTTTTGCATCTGAATAGCCTTAATCTTCTCAATATAGGCTTTCTTCTCTTCGAGTCCTTCGCGGGTCAGCAGGAGGAGTTGAGCAATCAAATCAAGCCTTCGATGGTCCCTGACCTGAGATTCAACAAGGCAATCCTCTCCAGCCTTGGCAACCTCATTTTCAGGACCAAAGGACCAAGCCTCATCGATGGTATCATTACGCTTATCAAGCTTGGCCCTCAGTTGGGTACTCTCATCCCCCATTCTTATGAGAAAGCCCTCATCCTCAGTCATATCTTGAGACTGCAGAAAAGTGAAGACATGACACAACTCATCTGAGCCACAAGCTTCTCTTAGTTCGTTGATGTTCGGTGTGTCAGCCATTGATAGTTGCTGAAAAATTAATTAGGGTTATGGCAAGGAATGTGACTGTGAGGATTATGTCCAATGACACTCAATGAGTGTTTGTATAAATAACCAAAAAAAAGTAACTCAAGAGACAAAAAAAAAAAAAATAGAGTTAAATGTTTTTGACCAGTTTTTTTTGGTTATGTTGGAGGTGTGTTGGAAACAGGGTATTAGAGTATATGAAGGGATGGACAATTAATACTTGTTCATGCATGTGGAAGTAAAATGAGGCAATGGTAATTATTAGTTTGTGTGGCTCAAGGGTGAAAAAATTAACCCACTGTGCCTATAAGTCACATAGAAAGAGAAAAAACTAATCACTAACAAAGCAAATCATCAATCCAAACACACACAATCTTCACTAAAAAGCAGCTTTTTTTAATAACAAAGAAAAAGATGACAACAAATATGCCATTTTTCAAGGAGTTGGGTCGTGCTGCTGGGTCAACCTTGGTTAGAGACATGATGGTTGTCAAGTTCGAGAGGAAGGTCACTGTGACATTGGTGGATGAAGGGGAGCTTAGAAAAAAAAGCTAAGGAGATAATGAGTCGTGTAGCTGAGAGGGACTTTGTGATTGGAGAGCTGGGGATGGTGTTTGCTTTTGACTCCACAGTTCAAAGCATTTCAGAGCTCACTAATCTGCAAACCCAAGACTTGACAGAGGTGTCAACGATCTTGGTGAATGTTATGAAGAAACAAAAGCGAGCAGCGGAGCTTTTGTCCTTCATTCAGAGCTCAAGGCCATGCCATACTGATGCATTTTGTTGAAAATGTATCAAGGTTTAAGTTGGTAGTTGTTTTAGATGTGGAAAACTTTTTTCTGTTACTACTTAACTAATGTAAGTTTTATGGCATGAAATCTTTATGTTGGAACTTACCCGTGGTTTTTATTTTATTTGCTATGGTGGTGTTGTCGTCATATGTTGCTTGTTTTCTCTTCTCATGTGTTGGTTTGTTTCAATACCGTTTGCCGAATAGTGTACCTGTTAGAATAAGGTGAGTGTTAATGGTAAATTATGGCATTGCTTAAAAAAAAGAAAAAGATGTTGTCGCTTGTAAATTTTACCTTAACTGAAGTAACATCAAGCAATGAGAGCCTTGGGATTAGATATATCTGGTGGCCACCAGCATTGTTCCTATGATAAAAATGTTTTGATTAATTCAAGTTTCTATTATCACAAAGTTTTCAACATATATAAAAAGAGAATGTCAACTTGACCTTCCTCCTTGATTCACACGCGTTTATCATGCTTGACAATAACCTGTTATAACGATGTGGCCAGCAGAGATCATGTGTTTAGCTGCAATCCGGCGTTGTTAAATGAATGGATGTCAGACAACCGATAACTGATTGGATGAGTCCAGTTCTGACATGCCATTCAATCAACGAAGCTGGATTACTGCGAAAATTCCGGTAATGCGACCACGGTTGAAAAAACAGTTTCATCATAGCCTATTTGACCATAAAAAATCGAAAACCAAAACGGTGAGGTAATTTTGCAATGACAGTCGAAACACCCTCATCCTTCATGCTCATGGACCATTACCTTATCCCACTTTCAACACGGTTAAAACCAATTGACCTAAATTCCCACAAATTAACAAACAACCAAACATACCAACCTATATATAAAACAAAACAAAAAAAGCAACACTTTATAAACAAAAAAATAATTAAAAATAAGCAAAATTAACAAACTACATTTANACCATTACCTTATCCCACTTTCAACACGGTTAAAACCAATTGACCTAAATTCCCACAAATTAACAAACAACCAAACATACCAACCTATATATAAAACAAAACAAAAAAAGCAACACTTTATAAACAAAAAAATAATTAAAAATAAGCAAAATTAACAAACTACATTTAGTCAAAATGCAGAGCAAACCAACATATAATATATAAAAAAATGTACCTTAATTTGACGTCAACAAGGCTTATAACACCTAATCTGAAAAAGGTATAATCAGATTCAATCGAATCCCTCAAAAGCTGCAACAAGATACACTAAACCAATGGCGGTGGAGTGGGGCGGAGCCGGCGTGATGCGGTGATGGAGTGACGACGGACTAAGATGGTTTACAACAGGATAGTGCATGATGGAGACGACGGCTTTGCGCGACGGTGATGTTTAATGATTTGGGTGTGAAAGGACACCCATCACTGTGAAAAAACATAAAAAAAGCGTTAGTATTTAAACCATCAGGATTAAAATGTATAGATCTATAAAAAAAAATCTTCAAACCCCATAGATCTATCTAAATACCTCAAAACTTGATGATGGACGGTTTCGGTGGTGCGTTGGTTTATGTGTCCATAGAGTCCCGTGGAGGTGGCATCAGGTGGTGGTGGCGTCGGGTTGTTGGGTGGTTGTGGTGGTGTAAGTTGTGATGGTGAATCTGGAGGAGAAGAGGGTTGTGAGATGTTTATATGAATGTTTTGAGAGTTGTGATGGTGAATCTGGTGTGAGTTGGTTAGTTGAATGTTTTGAGAGTAAGGTGTGAAAGGACCAAAATACCCAGTTGCGCATGTATGGTTGCCCAAAATACAAAAGTTGCCCAAAATACAATACGTACCATGTACCTCGTACCAACAGTGTTTGGTCGGACACGTGGCATCCTGTAGTTGGATATACGCTAGTTGCCCAAGGCAACCCGGGCTAGAATGGGAATATTTAAAAATCGGGCCAAAAATGCCTAGCCACACGGTAACCGGGCCATTTTGTAATTATCCCTTATTAAAATATCTATAACGAAACTGTAAATTTGGAGATATTACAATGTTAGGCATTGTTACAAGTTATAACTGATGAAAGTGCAAATTTTTTCTACACAAGCAACCGTACATCTCATGATCCATGTTGCATTTCTTTAAAAAATAAATAAAATAAATAAAATAAAATTGCCCTAACAATGTTCTCCCATTAAATTTCAAAAACTATGCATGACAACTTTTAACAACTATGGTTTTAATGTAGTTTCTAAGTCAAAAGTGGAGACATTTTTTACTTAATTCTAACATTAAAAGTTTCGAAAAAATCATCCACATCTCTACTATATAACAAGCTATAAACTTCTTTTTCCTATTGTATTAATTCATAGTTAAGTTGATATAGTTCATAAGTTGATGAGAATGAATAATGAAAAAAATGTTCATGTTATTGTTGAACAAATTTTAAACAAAAGTGAGATTAGTATATTGTAATATTGTATTTATTATGTTTTTTTTTCAATAATCCACATTCATATTTGTTTTTGTATATTTCACAAATCCGTTCCATCCTTACTCCTAATCTCAATCCGTTTTTCAATCTCAAATTGTTAAATTGTTTGCCGATAAAAAATCTCGTTATTATGCATGGTGTTAGAACACAAAAAGTGTAAATCATTCTCTAGGGTCTTATATGAACATTGTAATAGATTACGGTTTGGATGTAGATTTATTATTGTAATAGTTAGGTTGACTACGTTCTCAACACATGGATAGTTGAGAGGGGAAGCAAATGTTGCTAGCCTTGGAACTTTTGGTTCCACAAGTTGGATGNTATATCAATCTCGAGGTAAGTGAGGTATTTTATTAGTGAAATTGGTGTTCTTATTACATCTTGTTGATGAAGTAAAAATGTAATATGACAATGACTTAATGGTAATGATGTTGGTTATGTTGGAATATCCTACTATTACAAGTAATTGCACCAACTAGTGCAATGAAAACACATAACGGGGAATAAAAGAATCAAGTATCATTATTATTTGATGTTAGAACAACAATGCCGACTCGAACCACACCCATGAAACCTGAAAAAACAAATTGATAATAGGCTTCGCACGGGAAGACGTTCCCTGTCCTTAAAAGGTGTTTACGTGCTCGATTCGCTTCAAGGCTCTTACGTAACGTCCCCAGGATTGATGTTGACACTTGTTGCCTTTCGTTAGCGAATGAATACAACGTAATGACAATGGCGGAGCAGAAACTACAATATAGCAAGAAGATAAAGCAATTCACAACAACTTATATGTTCTCTAATAAGTTTGATATATGTGTTTGGTTGTGTGTATGTCCCTTTTCTTGAAAAGCTGCCAATACCCTTTTATAAGCACAATCCTGTAGAACCATGATCGCATACATGCTCAAAATTAAGAGATTATAGGCTGGTAGTTGCAACTGAAGGTTCCCTTCCAAACCAACCCACTATCCTATTTTCTTGGTTGACCAAGTCACATACACGCACACACATATACTTTAGCAATTGTTGATATATGAGCTTGCAAGTAGTACATGGAGTCACAACTTGTACATTATGCTTTAACTCACCAAAAACTTGCCAACCTCATCCTTAAGTTCCAACAGGTTATCCCTACACCCAACCTAATCTTCAAAAGGTAACTTCTCAAATACATGATTGATAAAATTATGAGATGTGGATGTGATGAAAAGGAAACATTAAGGAAATGTGCTAGAAAATATGAACCCATTTCCACTTGGACATATCTCACTTTCATCCGTTCTAAAACGTAACGTTTGAGGTACTTTCCACCATCACACTGCCTTATTTCAATACTTGCATTCTTATAATACTAGTATTATACCAGCAATGAAAAATAATCTTTGTGCATAATAACAATGTTTACTTACGTAGCTAATGATTTGATTAGTTGATTTGAAAAAATAAATGGTGAAAATTTAAAGAGAGAAAATGCATAATACACTTGTCAAATAATTTATGGATTACGCAGTATTTAAGCTTATGTTTTAGCTCTAAATAGCAATACTCTACTAGCAATAAGATATCGTGTTTTTGTTAATAATGTGAAATGTATTTGTTTAGTTTGACCCTTTCAAAAGAAATTTTGGGTCGAGTTAGTTTGTCATTAATGAGATGTGTTCAGGTCCATACAAATCGCTTTCGTCTTGTATGTGGTGATGGTGAACACCTTATAACGCCACTTCGAGTTGACGTTTGACCTTTGCATCGTACATTTACTAATTATTTTTTACTTATAATCTGGTTAAAAGAAAATGTGACAATATTGACAAAGTCTTATATATTCAAAATCAACAAATTAAGCTATGTGTCTCTATATTTACCTCAAAGTTGCTGCCTGCGAATTATTGAACTTCGGTCATACTTGAAAATCTCAAACCGTAACCAACCACTTAGAGTAATCACTATACTATGATAATAATGACAAAAGAAAAATGTTCCTATCATCTTAAATCAAGTGTTCACAATGTGTTGAAGCAAATTTCTGCACTCCGGCTCTTGTTTATAAAGACCTTCTGCATGGCTCAGCGTCCTTTGCCTCCTACACAATGAAAAGACACGCGTTAGCCTCGCCTTGGGTGTTAGCTCAGGACCAAGCTACAGTGTGAGAATACATATAGGCGGGAAGCCGAAGGGTTTAATAATAAATGTGGAGTAAATGGGAGTGTGTGAAAATTAGTTGAGAATAATAAATGAGGTGGGGGTATTTATACTACCCTAACCTCGATACCTGCTTAGTCTTGGGACTAGGTTTCGCCGACCTAGGCCTGGTCTAGTTGATAGGTGTCAGGTCTTGTACAAAGTAGAATCCCATAAAACCCGGGTTGGCGGCACATACTGTTTCAATGCTTTATCGAAGGGACAAAAGAATGAATCCTTCTGAAACCGTTCGGCCATGCACGTGCCGTCCGACACGTGCTGTCCGGATATATACGCCAACACAATGTCATTTAAAGATGTCTTAAAATACGTGTTAATTTTTTATTTTATCAATTAAAATAAATTTTAGTGAGCATAGATGCAATTCGATTAGTGACAAGTTTAGTTGATGTATCCGTTCTTAAAAAGAGTGAGATTCTTTTATTTTTAACTTCCTCATGTTTTTCTTATTTTAGTGATATTGTCAAATGAAGTAAACTAATTGGTCTCTTGTTTCCATTAGTGGTGGTCTCGTTTGATCATTTTCTTGTTTTTAACTGGTTCAATATGATTAACATGAGAGGTTAACTTGATAGATCTTTATCCTTTTTAAAATTATGTGTATTTGAAAGTGAAGGTTTAGTATGATACAATGGGAGTAACATATTTACATGACCATGTTGCTTCTTTATTGCTTGAGAGGCATAAAAATGAATAGGAATGAGTGAATTAAAGGGAAGGGGTGGTTACAAAGTTATAAATAGGTAGGTTAGGTTGTTGTAGTGGGTGAGGGTGTTGTTGGATTGTGAAGATATTTAACATAAACTTTATATCTAAATTTCTAAATCTTAACTGAGTATATACGCAACGGTCGTGTAAAGCAGTCCTAGCATGACTCCTATTGAATCTTGTTATGAAATAAAATATCCAAAAATATAAACACCATACAATGACATTGACAATCACTAACCGAACATGTACTTCCAACCAGACATGTGAATATGTGATCGTACTAAAAAAACATTTACATTTCCAAGATTTTTAACCTAGTCAACAACAGCCACTGCCAGTACATAACATGTGATTGTACTACAATCCAACCTATCGTATATAAAACCAAACGAACACAACCACTTTGTCTCATTAATTCCTTCCACTTTACTCAAAAATTTCACATGTCTCGTTATTTCCTTTTGTTCATATCTCTTGTCCTCGTCCTCATCATCTCCGCCTCAGCTCATGGAGGCGGTGATGATGAAGACGAAGAAGCTGGTCCAAAGCCCAACTTGCGATCAAAATCTTTGATCCTGGTCAAGATATGGTGTTTAATACTAGTGTTCGTTGGAACGTTCATTGGTGGTGTGTCTCCTTACTTTTTTAAATGGAACGAGGGGTTTTTGGTGTTGGGGACACAGTTCGCGGGTGGTGTGTTTCTTGGTACTGCTTTGATGCATTTCTTAAGTGATGCTAATGAAACGTTTCAAGATTTGACTAGTGTTGAATACCCTTTTGCGTTTATGTTGGCTTGTGGTGGTTATTTGCTTACCATGTCTGCGGATTGTGTCATTTCGTATGTTTATGGGAAGCAAAATAGTTCGGATGTTGAAGATCAAGGTAGTTTTTTCGCTTTGTGCTTATTTAAGCAGTTTATCTGTTTTAAATACAATGAGATCACGAGTTTAGTTTAAGAACATTATGTCCTAAAAAGTAGTCACATAAACTTTTAGAACAGATAAGCACTTATAATAAGCTATCCTATAGACACCCTTATAATTATTTGATACTTTGATGTTCTTCTGTATCAAAAGGTAACAAATTATAGTGGTTGATAACAGAGGACAGCAGGAACGGAAAAGATGAAAATGCCCCTACAAAGATTGGAATAACATCAGCATCTTCATTCGGGGACAGCATTTTGCTGATAGTTGCATTATGTTTCCATTCGGTCTTTGAAGGAATAGCAATTGGTATCGCAGACACGAAAGCAGACGCTTGGAAAGCGTTATGGACAATATCTCTTCACAAAATCTTTGCAGCCATTGCAATGGGAATTGCTCTACTAAAGATGATTCCTGACCGTCCTTTATTATCGTGTGCATCTTATGCCTTTGCGTTTGGAATTTCGAGTCCTATAGGGGTTGCAATTGGAATAGTGATAGATCAAACCACACAAGGTCGGGTTGCAGATTGGATATTTGCAATATCAATGGGAATAGCTTGTGGGGTGTTTGTGTATGTGTCGATAAACCATTTGTTACGAGGCCACAAGTCACAAAAGCCGTCATCTGTTGATACTCAGTTTCATAAGTTATTAGCTGTAACGTTGGGGCTGGGGGTAATTGCTGTTGTCATGATATGGGATACATGATTTAACTATTAGTTGTATGTTTTTTTATGTTTGAAGTTAGCAGCATAGTCTGCACAGTTTTATATTATCTGTTTTAGACATCAAGGTCAAAGATGGATTTGTATATTGTACGCATTGAAAGACACATGAATTGTCCATCAAGGGAACAAGAAGAAGCCGGCAACCAAACTATTTGAAATATTCTTTTGTTCCAAACATGTGTATTTAACTGCAAGAGAGGGTGTACATTTTATGTTCTTGTACTTCTGTACCATCGGATCATATCAGTATATAAATGGGAAACCAATGTTTTACTAATTAAAATTAGTATCTTGTTGGAAACTTGGAATGTAGAGTTAAGTTATATATGTTCCTTTGAATTACCTTATAAGCAAAGTGCAGAGCAGAGAGGCATGACGGACGAGAAATTTATCTTTTTCAACACTAACCAACTTAGATTGTCTAGTGGTATAATTTAAGAAAGCAATATCATATAATTTATACTACATATAAAAGCAAAATGGTCAATGTGAAAAAATCAAAACGTCAATATGTGAAATGTTGAAAAGTTTATATTAGGTAAGAAAAAACTTAAAACATAACAATAAAGGAAATGTTGAAACTAAAAAAGAAAATGTTGAAACATATGTTTCAAAAAGAAAAACTATTGATACACATTGAAAAACGGTTTGACCTGGGACGCTTCAACCCCGGCGGGTTGACCTGGGACGCTTCTAAACCGGCGGGTTGACCTGGGACGCTTCAAATCCAGCGGGTTGACTCGGTTTAATTTGACCCGTTTTTTTACCCAACCCGTCAGGTTGACCCGGTTTAAATTGACCCGTTTTTTGACCGAAACGGTTCAACCAGTTGAACCACCCGGGTCGAACCGGGTTTCAAAACATTATGTTTAATTCCCAAATCTTCAAACTTTTATTAGTTTTCGTTTATAACAGATAAACTATTTTTTATCACTAAAACTGTCTGTCGCTATAAAATTCCGTTGCTATGCACGGGTATTCGTCTAGTCTATACTCTATACTATATATAAAACCAAAAGTTAAAAGTGAAAAGTTGAAACTAAAAAAGGATGTTGAAAATATATTTCAAAAAGAATCTATTAATACACATCGAAAATCCGGTTGACCCGGACACTTCAAACCCGGTGGGTTAACTGGGTTTAATTTGACCCGTTTTTTCGACCCAACCCGTCGGGTTGACCTGGTTTAAATTGAACTGTTTTTTACCGGAACGGTTCAACTGGTTGAACCACTCGGGTCGAACAGGGTTTCAAAACATTATGTTTAATCTCCAAATCCTCAAACTTTTATTATTTTCGTTTATATCCTATAAACTTTTTTTGATCACTAAAACTATATGCCGCTATAAAATCCCGTTGCTATGCACGGGTACTCGTCTATACATGTAAAGAGGGAACCACATTGTTAAAAGTTGAAAATTCAGCGTAGCAAAATGACTATACTACCTTTAATTAATCATTCAATATTTTTTGCCTAATTTCCTCTAATTTTTATTAATATTTTCAGCTAACCTGCAGTTTTCTAATTTCACCCCACGATAGAATCTATGAGGCGTTCATACCCGTGCGATGCACACATGTTGTATCTAATTGTTGATTACGTAATATTTGTGTAAATTGTTAAAGTGTAAGTTAGATGGTGCATCTAATTGTGACGTGATTTGGCTAAGCTCTATTATTAGCTCAAAATACGGTTAAGTGCAACATCCAAACATTATTTTATAACAAACTCGTCTAAGCCCCATAAACTAATTATCGAAGGTCAACCAATAGCCTATTGTAACAGTCTACACAAATCTGATAAAGTCAAAGCTGTATTAACCTTAATACCCACTTCTGCAAGTAGTATTACCCTAATCTTTAGCACCATTTAACCCTAATATTCCTCTCATTCTCAAAATATCTGCCCCATCTTATTGATTATGTAACACACTGCTACTTGCAAGCCCAAAACATTTTCCAAATAAAAAGTATCCAAGAAGTAAGAGAATCATTTATCAGTCTTATAATTTAATCACAAGATGATCTTCAACCATACACTTTAATGGGTTAAAGTGTTTTTATTTTTCCACTTCAACAGGTATTAGTTGTAAACCCACAAACAAACAAAAATATGACTTAATTAATCTATCAGTTGTGTAATAGCCGAATCCTGTGATAGAGAA
The DNA here is from genome assembly GCA_014162995.1 of Artemisia annua. NCBI lineage: Eukaryota > Viridiplantae > Streptophyta > Magnoliopsida > Asterales > Asteraceae > Artemisia > Artemisia annua. Next base: position 36,404 of record LBNU01001285.1, read on the forward strand.
AACTTGGGTTGACCGAGCTTGATGGCGAATTGGAGATAACAAATCTCATATTATGGTGATACTAAACCTTTTAACCTTATGAGAAAAGTTCAATACGAAACAACATTTATCTAAAGAACAAACCTTTTAATCTCAACCACTCATCATCGTAACATCTAATGGTGGAGATTAATTGGTATTTAATTTAATTAATTATTGAAGGTCATATTTGTAATTACACAAATAATATATCAATTTCATTTTTCTCTCTTTCACCAACCACTTTTCCCATTCCCCCAAATCAAACCCTAAAAATCAACAACCCAAAAAATCTATGTTGAGGTGAAGAACGACACAATACCACCACCGCGCCACCGATCTATTTTTCCGGCGAGTTCTATTTCCGATGATTGTATGTGTGTGTGTCGGAGGTGCGGGCGGGGTGACGGGATCCGTGGCGGCCGGATCTGTGGTTAATTATCTTGGATTGGTATAGTGGTTGGTTTATGGGATTGCAGCAAGGGCTTTAAAATGCTCAGTGAGGTGACAGCGCCTTGGCCATCATCTTATTGTGTTTTTTTTTCTTTGCTGTTCTTTCTTGGTTATCAAATATTCAAGTGAAAATTCTCAATTGTTTAAAGCTTTGGTTCATGCTTTTTGGATGCAAATCGTCTGCAACAAAGTTTGGTCAACATTTTTCGTCTGCAAGTGTCTGCTATAAAGCTTATTTAAAGATTGCATGTGTGAGATTCAAGATTTTTTTAATGGAAATAGTTGGTACCATGTTTCAAGTAGCATTGTGTGCACTGTGTAGTGTTGTAGCCTCATAGTTTCGGACTTTCGGATATTTGTGGTTCTTATTAGTGTTAAGAATCATTTATCAGTCTTATAATTTAATCACAAGATGATCTTCAACCATACACTTTAATGGGTTAAAGTGTTTTTATTTTTCCACTTCAACAGGTATTAGTTGTAAACCCACAAACAAACAAAAATATGACTTAATTAATCTATCAGTTGTGTAATAGCCGAATCCTGTGATAGAGAAAACTTGGGTTGACCGAGCTTGATGGCGAATTTGAGATAACAAATCTCATATTATGGTGATACTAAACCTTTTAACCTTATAAGATAAATTATAATATTTCAATACCTTTTATGAGCACTTTAAGGTACAAATATTGTATCAACAGCTTTTATGAGCACATTAGCGGACACACTTTAATGTACAAATTGTTTCAATCGACACAAACATATAACCGATTATATGGACACACTTTAATGTATAAATTGGGTACCCATTTTAATTTAACTTTTGTTTACGAAACATACACTTAAATCAATGTTTATATTACATATTGTTTCAATCTACATAAACATATAAACCGGTTACCCTGTGAAAATAACCAACAAAATATTTTGTTCGCGTGATACAAAAAATTAAGAAAAGGTAGCATAACTTTTCTAATGGTGGTGGCATTGTTGCCTAAAGATTTATCTTTTTTTTATTTTAATTGACCAATAGAAAGAAGGCAACACATTTGATGCCTAAACATCCCAAAGAAAACATTTTTAGTGGCAATGTCATGCCTAAGCATGCATAAACTTTTTTTTTTTGTTGAAAATATTAAATGCTACGTTCGAAAATATACTCCCAAGTCCCAACGTTCGAAAATTAACTCCCAACGTTCGAAAATATTAAATGCTACCAACATTACCGATTCGGTGATGTTTACCGAATTGAATGCCGAATCCATGATACCGAAGGACTGGCAACGAGCATGCCGAGCCATGCCGAGCTCGCCGAGTCGATTCCCGAATACGTTGCCACCACCCTAAGTGAGTTATGTATCCAGTTTATTTCTCACGTATAATAACAAAAGGACAAAGAGAAATGTTGGTGATGGGGCACCGCATCTTGTTTACAGTCCATGCCTTCTACTTCTCACACTTTTTCTCATTTATCATACCCTAAA
>LBNU01001288.1:2819-34525 GCA_014162995.1 Artemisia annua
TTACACTTAGCTTTTGCAAAATACCTTCATATGTAGTTAAGACGAAGTTAAAAACAAAATAAAGCATTTTCACAATTTAGTTTGAAGCATAAATCAATAACAAGAAATATAACTTACATATGGAAACAAATAAAATCAAATAAACAAATAAACAAAACATAAAAACAATAAAACAAAGCAAATAAAGCTTGGGTTGCCTCCTAAGAAGCGCTTGTTTTTGTTCGAGTCACGAGCCTGACTCTACCCTTATTTAACGGAAATAGGGGAGGTTTTCCCTACACTTAGGATTAAGTGCGGGTGAAAGTAGCGATACACACCCTTAGGGTGGAAATATGCCACGTGAGGAGAGAGTGGTGGTTGAATTATATACTCAAAGGGGTGTGCTCCATTCATCATAACCTTACCTAGTTCACTTTGGTCAATGGGTGAGTTAAAGTTTCCTCCTAAAAAGGGATCATCTTCTATCAACTTTGAGAGACTCCTAGTTGGGAATCCATCTTGACCTAATAAACCTGGTTTAAACCCATAATGTTTCTTGTGATCAATCATGAATGGGTGATATAAGTGTGTAAGGTCATGGTTCACTCCTATGTTAACTTCCTCTCTACAAAGCTGAAAGTCTACTACCCTCAACGTAAAACTACCCGGACTAAATGTTTTGATGGGTGTATCGGGACCTATTTCAATTCCTAAATTCTCATCCAAGGATGGAAGATTATGTAACGGTTTTGGTTGAGTCTCTGATTCATCAAAACTAGGAACTTCCATAGAACTAAGAGCAAGGTTATCATTACAAGTGTTCAAACCTATATCCTCTAGTTGTGTTTGGTTCAAGGGTTCTACCTCCATCGGGGTTCCTATAGTCTCTTCTACTTCTTCCGGGTAAGTCACGGGCGTTGTGTGTGCCTCAAATGATGGTAGGACTTGTGGGGTACTTGATGGGCTTGGGTTATCTACTATATCCTCCATCACATCAAGATTGCCTATGTGTTCATCATGTATTATGGTAGTGCCTAACCATGACATGCACTTAGGTGGCTCAACTCTACCCACCTCATTACTAAACAAGCTTTCCGATTGATCCATCCAAATACCAAATAGGTCTAAGCTTGCATTTTTTGGGTCACATGTTCCACTTCTTTTTTGGGCGAGAATCTCAAAGATTTCCCATGCCTCTTCATCACCATAATCCCACATTTTCCCATCTTCCATATTTTCAATCTCCTGCTGGGTTTGGCAGTCGATACGAGTGTAAAAGATTTGAAGTGGAAACAATAAGTCAAGACCATGATGAAGGACCTTTTTTAATAAGTATTTGAAACGAGTCCATGCATCGGGAAAAGATTCACCATTATGTCGACGGAACATAAAGATGTCATTTTGGAGTGGAAGGGGTAGATTATGTAGCGGATTTGGTCGATTGGTTGAAAAATTTTGCGGATTCGCGTTTTCCATGATGGCTGATGGTAGTGGTTACGAACAAAAGCACGAAGAAATAAGATAGACTAAAGAAATCCTAGAAAAATAAAATAAAAATCTCACTAGAAAGGAATCTAGCGAGTAGACCTAATAAAATAAAAATTCTACCTAAACAATAACTATTCCCCGGCAGCGGCGCCAAAAACTTGATGCGTGGTTTTGTGACCTTACAACAGGTTTTACCTCTCGAGGGATCTCAAGAGGCTTACAACCCCACCAGGCAGTGTACCTGACCGATGTAGTATAGGATAGTGGTAAGTACGGGGGATTGATCGTTCTCTCACAGGGAATAGTGTTCGTTAGGATAGAAAAACTACTCTAATAGGTCTAAGGGTGGAAGGAAGATTCTTTTTGTATTTTTATATTTTATGGAAAGCAAGTAAAATCTCGGTTTTGGAAGAAGGGCGGAATTAGTTGCTAGTCAACTAACCCAAGTTTACTACTTATGCAAATTAAAATAAAATAAATATCTAAACTATTGTGGTTGTGAAAACAATATGGAGAAAATTGTGTTTACTTAGATTTCATTACTCCCTAACTATCTTTTACCGGTTAATTGATATGTATGTTACTTGTGTGGATGAAGGGTGTATTCCTAATAACTCATGGAGTGGCATACATATCTCTCCAATTCTATGAGCTCTTATCTCGCCCTATGCCATGCACGGCACAACCATAGGGGTTGTAAACAGTGGCTCATGCGTTAAATACTACCTTAATAGCCTAGTATGCCTTGGCTACATGTTTCCCAAGACGTTCAAGCACGTTACCATAAAGGAGGTTGGCCAGTTTTCTTGAGCCTAACATTGATGGAACAATCATCCCAACAAACAACAACACACACCAATCAACCAATAATTAATAGTTAGGTTTCATTAGATCTAAGCAAACACTAGAGAATTTAGCTACACATGTTAATTAAAAGACAAGCAAAAGAGATAATCAACCAACACATAGACATATTGATTGAATTAAAGTGAAGACTTATCTTTAATTAAGCATGAGGGTTCCAAGGGTTGGAAACCCTAAAAAGTACAGAAAATTCGTCTAGGGTTTGGTGCTAAAAGTTCTCCACAAAGTTCCACACTAATGAATGAAAAATAGAAAATTATATATAGACTTTTACACTCTGACGGCGTCAGGTTATAGGGTCTGACGCCGTCAGCCCGCCGCCATAAGGTTTCTCGGATGGCCTAGATCCATTTCTGACGCCGTCAGCCTTTAATTTCTTCTGGGTCGTCACTCTTTAAAATATAACCTGACGGCCTACCACCAATAACACCTGACGGCGTCAGGTGTAAATCTCCAAATTCTTTCTTGCCCGTCATTTGAAAATTGGTTTTCACTCTTGTCAATGCTTGATGACGGCGTCACATTGTAACTCTGACGCCGTCAGGTAGTAATTCCAGCTTCTTTTGAGACTTTGTCGTTTTCTTCACTTTAATGCTCCAAAAACGTCCAAATATGCATGTTTTCCAGAATTCTTCTCAAAAGTACCTAAAATGACAAAAGGAACGATTTAGGGCAATATTTGATCACATTTATACGAATTAGGGCTTAAATGACCCCCTAAAAGCGTAACACTTTTCGTCTCATCAGTTTATAAGAACGAATGAACATGAATCATAACAATGTAAATTAACATACATATTAGTATTTGTTTGAGTCAAATGCTTGTATCGAGTCATAATGAATTTTTGCAGGAATTCCAGGAAGTAAGGTATAGTTTTTCCAGAAATTTTTCGGAAACTTAACATGAGAATTCTGTCAGATCATTTCTGACGGCGTCAGGTATTACAACCTGACGGCGTCAGGCAATAACTTAACCATGCTCATCGATGAAAGTCTCCTCGTTAAAAGATTTTGGAAACTTTTTTGTGCATCTACTATTGACCATACATGGACAGTCTTGATGTTCAAGTCCGCAAGGACCGTGCATCATGTTTTCTGTCACAAGTTGGTATAAAGCTAGATCAGCATCCTTGTCTGGAACTTCAGCAGATATGAAATTGTCAATCTGTTGTGGTGTACGTAGTTTATCATTTGGGTCCAACTAAAGGCAAATATGACAATGGGGTAGGCCACACTTCTGGAACTCAATTGTGTACAATTCTGCATATAAAAAGAAAATGAAATATATAAATTACCTACGTTTATAATTCAGAACCCATAATCTGACGCCGTCAGAATGTAAAATCTATATATATTTTTCTATTTTTCATTCATTAGTGTGAAACTTTTGGTACAAAACCCTAAAGATGAATTTGGCTGTATTTTCAAGGGTTTTTCACCCTTGAATCCTTCATGTTCAATTAAAGATAAGTCCTCACTTAAATTAATCTATATGTCTATGTGTTGGTTAATTATATCTTATGCTTGTCTTTCAATTAACATGCTAGGCTAGATTTTTCTTGTGTTTGCTTAGATCTAATGAAACCTAACTATTAATTATTGGTTGATTGGTGTGTTATTACTTTGTTGGGATGAATGTTTCATCAATGTTAGGCTTAAGAAAACTGGCAATACTCCTATATGGTAACATGCTTGAACGTCTTAAGAAACATGTAACTAAGGCATACTAGGTTATTAAGGTAGTATTTAACGCATGAGCCACTGTTTACAATCCCTATGATTATGTGTACGCATAGTTGTAGGAGGAGATAAGAGCTCATAGAATTGGGGAGATATGTATGCCACCCCATGAATTGTTAAGGAATACACCCGTCATCCACGCAAGTAATACATACACCAATTAACCGGTAAAAGATAGTTAGGGAGTAAGGAAGTCTAAGTAAACACATTTGTCTCCATATAAGTTTTCACAACCACAATAGTTTAGTTATTTTATTTTTATTGCAATTGTAGTTTTTGGGTTAGTTGACTAGCAACTAATTCCGCCCACTCCTCCAAAACCCGAGATTTTGCTTTCCATAAAATATAAAAATACAAAAATAATCTTCCTTCACCTTTAGACCTTTTAGAGTAGTTTTTCTATCCTAACGAACACTATTCCCTATGAGAGAACGATCAATCCCCCGTACTTACCACTACACTATACTACACCGACCAGGTACACTGCTTGGTGGGATTGCAAGCTTCTCAAGATCCCTTGAGAGGTAAAACCTGTTGCGTGGTCGCAATCCCACGCTCATCACATAGCATCAAGATAGTTTTGTAACATATATCTTGGACTTCCAGTGTGTGAAGAAGGCAATATAACTTTTTTCCCACGAAGAACACGCGGTCCATTTGATACAGTTGCCAAGCTTGCCAGCCTAGTATATGTTTCACAACGTAACTCTTTTTTATTTTTCCTGTAATACTTCATTCTTTCTGACTCGACCATAGTGTAACCATCTACCAGGAACTGCTGGAACAACCTTCTTGCGTGTAGAATCACTGAATAAACTCCTTTCCTATCTTGTAGACGATGTGCAAACCACTCGCGCATAGTCACCCTAGTGCGCTTGTTTGTTGGTGTAAAGTCTGTAACACCCCTATGGTATATGTCAGTTCTATATCCATCTTCTGCGTAAGGAAAAAATAACGGATACTGAAGAGCCAAGTACTCCACATGTAGTTCACTAATTCTTTTTGTTTTATCGCCATGCATGTGAACAATAATGTCTCTTTTCTCTTTCAATGTGTCAAAGTCACCAACTATACGTGCAGCTGTAGCCTCCCGTAATTTCCCATACGATTAGTAAATAGGTAAACATAAATATAAGACCTTGCGTTAAATTAAATGCTATTTTAAGAGTGACAAAATTTTTTTTGTTATGACTTGTTATATAAATCACAACGATAATTGTGATTTATCATTTGCCTAGGAACGATGCTTGCACACAAACCTAGATAGTCTAATTATCGCGAATATATTTTAAACGTTTATATTTTTATAATATACATTTCGTTTAAATACCGTACAATATTTATATATTCCCGAAGCCTACGAAAATTCCCGAGATTACCCACTAATATTATTGGACCGTAACCCGACCCTTGAAATTTACTACGTGGGCCCCCATGACCCATTGGGCTTTAAAACCCAACTACTAAACCAAACGGACCCTTTTAATTCTTTCTTTTTTTTTCTTTCTGCTGGGCAGACGAACTCATTTCTGGCCAAATCAAACAAACAAAAACAAATATACCAAAACCACAAAAACGTGTCAACTCATTCCTAGACACCACCCAACGTGCCCAATGGCTTCTAAACTAACTCACAAGCTACAGGAACATGTCAGGAATGAACAGAGATTTTCCTTACACATTCCCTTGTTGCTAGTACACGATTGGATGAAAATGTGGTGCCACACCACAACAACGAGCCAACTCACAAGTTCTTTGGCATCTTTCCCTTGTCTTGAACCCTCACAAGCCCTCTATAACTTCCCATGCATCCTCAATTAATCACACACACTCAAACGTACAAAATCTCTATTATTCGTAAAGTGTTGCCATCGAGTTGGGACAGAAAGTTGCGAAGCGTATGAAGTGTAGAAGTGAACCAAAGAAGCGAACCTTGCTTATCTCGAACCACTGCTGGGGTGTGAACCATCGTACCTTGATCCTTTGTACCATTTCGAACCATACGTTACGAAAACTCCACCCCAAGTGGTGAGGTGAGAAAGGAGAAAACTCAACTTCTATTATTTTTCATTTCATACGATTTTCTATCTCATTTATTTTGAAATCTATAAATGGAACACACTCATTTTATTCGACATACATATAGTTTAACACGTTAACTAATGATAATAACCAAGGTTCGATCACGATAATGACGTTTACATATTTATTTCAACACGTTTTGTGACCACTTGACCCATTCGTATAAATGCAAAACACTTAGAATATTTTCTAAGTGTTAAAACTGTTTTCAAAATGAATTTGCTCGATCACTTTGGTCTCGTAAATAAATATTTAGACACATGGCTATACCTTTTTATAATTCGACCCCATTGACACCTTGGTAAACAATTGGGAAACACTTTTATTCGAACCTGTAAGCTTATATAAGCAGTATGCTCGACCCCTTTTGAACCTACTAAAACTGTTTTGTAAAACTCAAATAAGTTAACATTGAGCTTGTTAGCCCGTTAAGCTGTTAACTAGCTTATTCAATAAGCTGGTCACACAAGCTTGTTTGCAACATTTTTGTACTTTAAAAATGAGCCCAAGGTCAGGCCCAAAGGTCTCGTAAGCCCATTGGATCTAAAAATCTTATTGGGCCTTGATATTAACTCGTTAAGGCCCAAATTAATGAAATAAGTTGTTTTTTAAGCTAATAAACAGTTTCTATAAGCTAATTCAGATGTCCTGAGCTCATTTAGAAAATAAAAATGTTAAGTTTTTAATTTGGTAATTTTTGGACTAAATTTGCAAAACTTTATAACCAAGGGACTAAAACTGCCAAAATGGCAAACTTTGGGTAGAAACTGTCAAATCTGAATTTTTGAGTTAGAAACTGTTAATAATAAAACATGGAGTTAATAAATGTAAATATTGATATAAATTGGACTTATAATGTAATGATATTTAACTTTGGACTAACGGTGTAAAACTTATATCGTTAGGATTTAAGATATAACTTTGGTAAAACTTGGAGGATTTTCTGTAAATATTATTTTATAAAAATAATATTAATGTTTTATATATCTAAACACATATTTAATATATAACTTTCATAAATTTAACTTATATATATACGTTATATAAATTCGCGACTATAATTTAATTAATAATACAACGATATATTATCCTTCTCTTTTAAAACGATACGTGATTCATTTTTTTTTCCTTATAAGTTACAAATACAATTTATCGTCTACAAACTTTGACTTATTAATAATGACTTTATATCAACCATCGATCATTGTACTTACAAGTTATATGTATATATAACTTTGTTTTTGAACTTTAGGCATTTAAACAAACACGAGATTCAATCTCGTAACTAAATGACTAGTATTCGCGATAAAAACCGGACTTAGACTATCAACTGAAACTTGCATTATCTTTTAGGTTGTGTGTGAAGCCGTTGCCTAGCATCGTTGAGTTTACGATACTACTACATCTACTGTACTACTAAGGTGAGTTCATAGCCCACTCTTTAACTATTTTTCCCGTGGGGGGGATACATGCTTAAAACACGAACACAAGTCTTTTATACCGGGTATTATAATACCGTCAGGCTAATGTTATTTGCTTAAGTTACTATTGTCAAAAGTCCCTCGATCATGAACCTTAATCACTTGCAGGGAGAACGTAAATAAGTGTGGATAGTACTATTAGTGATTAACAATCCTCGTTTGGTCGTTAGAGAAAACATCAGGCGCACTTTATTGTTCTTATAATAGGTTATTGACAAATACCTATCTTGGGGGCCTATTACTTACCGTCATAACTTGAGATTATGATTGGCTGTTAATCGTTGTGTGTCATGAGCTTAAGGCAATAACAGGAACATTGATTTTAAACTTGTTGATTGCATGTGATTGCAATACACTCTTTAACTTGTGATTCAAACTATTAAACTTAAACATATGAATATCACTCAACTTTATGTTGACTTTAGCATGTTTATCTCAGGTAACTAAACAAGACGGAACTTGAAGGCACGGAGTGGGCATAAACACAGCATGGACTTTAATAAAACTACTTTATTACTTTCAGAATAAAACTTGTTCTATAACTTATGAAATGTCATGTTCTTTGGATATTTGGTATTTTGAAATAAATTAAACTTTAATACGTCACTTTGTGTCGTTTACTATGATTGTGACAAAGATCCTTGAAGTAACACCCCGAAAGTCTTCCGCTATCATTATTAAGTCTTCCGCTGTTATTGACAACTTTTGGGGGTGTTACAGATTGGTATTCAGAGCCACGGTTATAGAGAACCAGATGTTTTAAACATTGGACTATAACCATACTTTAAACGGACCATTTTTACAAAATACCACTTCACGCCCTCCGTGCCTACATTCCAACATCCGGTAGAGATGTTGCTTCTCATTTTTATAACTTGATATATGCTTACTTGTTATAATTATGCTAATAACTATGTTTACTAATCGGGATTATTACAGTACCATGTCTTCAAAACCCAACTTCATTGACTTGTTATCGGATTCGGAAACTGAAAGCTCTACACCTATTGTCTCAACTCTTGCTCCAACTCCTATGTCTGTGTCACCTACAACGGACAAAAATATGGAAAGTCAGCAATCCTTACCTGCACTTAACTCTGAGGCTTCTCCTCAAGCATCATCTGGTCCAATCAGACGTGGTAGGCAAACTCCTCCATTCCACCCTTATGAACCAGCCTTTGCTGGAAAAGTTCTTTCATATGCTGAAGAAAAGGACATCTGTGATGATACCGAATGGAAAAAGGAAATTGCTCCATCTGCAGAACCAGTGATACTACCTAGTATATTCTATCAGCAGACTACTACTGTACCAGTGACATTCAACAGTCTACCACCAGCATCTCCACTTGTAACCACCCGCAGTGATCCTCTGCCTTACCGACAAAGGACTTACCAGATTCGTCCTACCTCCTCAGATCCTTATTATCAGGCAAGAACAAACCATCACAGTAAGACTCGTAAGCGAGTCAATGCTCGCAAATGGTCATTTCTACTACCAATTCTCAAATATTGGAGATCTCAAGAGGGTACCCCCAAGTACATTCCTATCCCTTCAGTTCCCTATTGAGTACCGATACCGCAAGAAATCCTTCTTTTGAAACCATCCCGCTAGTCAATCCTGCCATACTGTATTTGTACAATACCATATACGATTTCATTCCTTATCTCACTACGAGATATACCCAATTGAATACCAAAGGAGAGAGCTAGCCTTAAAGGCATTCCTAAATTGAAAGTTGGGAGATAGCCCGTTGCCTTGAAGCGGTTTGCGTTCATTCCCCACACGAAGAATTCTAAACTTACTTTGTACCATACCAAATAGCAAATACCCCACATCGAAACCTATCCTCATTGATTAGGGCGCTCAGCGAGTGGCCTATCCTTTTTCAATGAAAGCCGTGGCTATCCTTGGTAAGACTTCTTTGCCGACAGCAAATTTCTGTAACTCGGGTAGGACAAACAAGGAACTTGGGGAAGGTTCATCAGTTGCTACATCCAGGATCCTTCCGGTCACTGGAGAACCCATCCACCGCACTATACCACTCTTGGCGGCTAGGTTAGTAAGACATGAGGACAGATTAGACGCCATAGCCAGCCTGGTAAACAACATCCCTAATGAACAAGTGGAAGTTATGTCATGTGAGATAGAACAACTTGTAATGGGACACTTAGAGATGGGAACCATGATAGAACAACTGAGTGCACAATTCGGTGAAGCAATGGAATTCATCGGATTACTTTGTATTGCTAGTACTACAACCAGGAACATCATGTGTGATATTGATCAAGTACTCGACACCACAAGAGCCCAAGTTATGTCTCTGTGACGTGCACAGCAAGAAGCACAAGCTAGAGAGAGAGATCGAGACCAAACTATAGAAACCATGGCCACCACAATTCAGGAACTACAACGTCGTCTTGATGACAACCAAGGAAAACCTTAGAAACCATAGATTGTCGACGTAGCTTTACCCTCATCACAATAATAACTTGTATTTGAATAATCCTTGAGATATATCAACAAGAAGGAATAAGTGATGTAAAAGCAACGACAATCTTAACACAAGATGGTTATTATGAAAATTCTGAACATATACTCTCATTTTTAGGAATATGGCACCTAGAACCAGGAGAACCACTACCACTACCCCAACAGCAACCATGACCCCGGCAGAAATTCAACAAGCAATCACCGACGAAATCAATGCAGCTTTAGCCGAACAAGCAGTTGTTGCCCGAAATGAAGGCGCTGGCGCGCAACCGGCAAGGAATGTCGCACCCGCACCTCGCCAATGTACCTATAAAGACTTCACGGCTTGTCAGCCAACGTACTTCATGGGTACTGAGGGAGTAACCGAACTCGCCCATTGGTTCGAGAGATGTGAAACAGTATTCCAAAGGAGTGGATGTTCAGAGAACAACAGGGTCACGTTCGCCACAGGAACCTTAATGAATGACGCTCTATCTTGGTGGACCGTTACAACTCAAACCTTAGGCACAGAAGCAGCCTACCGACTCTCTTGGACGGAATTTAAAGCCAAAATCCTAAAGAAATACTGTCCTCGATCCGAGTTAAGGAAATTGGAAGATGAGTTCTATACCCTTGCAATCAAAGGAATTGATCTCAAGGCTTACAATAGGAGATTTCATGAACTTAAGGCGTTGTGTCCTTCCATCGTGCCAGATTTAGAGAAAACTCTGGAGAAATATGTTGAGGGTCTTCCCCGAAGCATCGAAGGAAACGTCACAGCATCATGCTAACAAAATTCGAAACTCGCTAAAATTCTATAGCATACTCGCTATATCAATACTCGCTAAATCCAGCCAAACTCGCTAATTTTAGATCAATACTCGCTAGAACCTTACAAAAACATCCATACTCGATTAACCCTAAAATCCATACTCGCTTAACCCCAAAAAAAATTAAGCTGATCGAATTTTTTGAACAAGAACGAGTAATATATGATCTAAAACGAGTAGAAACCAATCAAAATACCAAAAAACCTTTAACCTTAATCAAACCAAACTTAACTTGTGCAAGAAGAAACCATACGAGCCAAAGAAAAACTAGCGACCCAAAAACCTATCCAAACGAGCCAAAAACCAATCAAAACTAAATCTAAACCAACCTAAATCTATCCCTTGGCGATTGATACCACTTGTAGGAACCCGGAAACAACCTAAATCACGACCTTATTCATCAAATCTTAGAGAGAGAAAGTGAGATGTAGAGAGAGAGAGAGATGGGAGGATCACTATGTGTAAAGATAAGAACTATGTTTATTCCACAATGATCAACCAACCTCAAAGTGAGGTTTACAATTCTTAATATAGAGCTAGGCATGTTAGCTTTCATGCTTATACAAGTTTAGCCCTTGAAGTTCTATCTTTCTAATAAACTTGAACAAACAACTTAGAAATACTTTCTTACGCAACCTATTACACGATTCAAGAATATAATGACCGACACTTCATAATATAAAAATACGATGCTAACAGAAGCAGCATACCGACTTTCTTGGACAGAATTCAAAGCCAAAATCCTAAAGAAATACTGTCCTCGATCCGAGTTAAGGAAATTGGAAGATGAGTTCCATGCCCTTGCAGTCAAAGGAATTGATCTCAAGGCTTACAATAGGAGATTTCATGAACTTAAGGCGTTGTGTCCTTCCATCGTGCCAGATTTAGAGAAAACTCTGGAGAAATATGTTGAGGGTCTTCCCCGAAGCATCGAAGGAAACGTCACAACATCTAACCCACCATCACTAGAACTCGCAATGGAATTAGCACAGAAACTTCTGGACCGTGAAGTTAAGTGTAATGAACTCAAAAGAAAATTAGTTGACAAGAGAACCACCCACCATCAGAACAACGACCATTACAACAACAACCATCGCAACAACAACCATCACAACAACAACAACAGGAAAAACCAACAATGCCACCAGAATAAGAACGCTCATCGTCAACAACAAAACCAACGACAAGAGCCTCCTAAGGCTTATACGGCAACAAATGGCAATGGATACCAAGGTATAAAGCCACAATGCAACCGATGCAAGCTCCACCACAATGGTTTTTGTACGGTAAAATGCCAAAAATGCCAAAAGATAGGTCATGCCACAAAGGATTGTAGGAGCCCTGCTACCGGCAGCAACCTACAAAACGTAGCACCAACATGTTACTCATGCGGAGAAACGGGATACTTCAGAAATCACTGTCCAAAAGGAAATGGTCAAAACAACGCACGAGTAAGAGCATACGTAATGGGAAATGACAACGCACCACAAAACCCTGACGTCGTCACGGGTACGTTCTTACTAAATCATCATAATGCTAGAATATTATTTGATTCAGGAGCAGACAAAAGTTTCGTGTCAGATACGTTTGCCCCTTTCGTTAACTCTACCCCTTCTAAGCTAAACACCACCTACGAAATAGAAATGGCAAATGGAAACTTAATTAGCACCGACACTGTCCTGAAAGATTGTACCTTAACTCTCGTAGGAGAACCTTTTCCGATTGACCTGATGCCTGTCCAACTCGGTAGTTTTGATGCTATCATCGGCATGGATTGGTTATCCAAACATCATGCTAGAATTCATTGTGACGAAAAAGCCGTACACATCCCTCTTAAGGATGAAATCCTCATTGTCCATGGCGACAAGAGTAAAAACCGATACGGAATCATCTCATGCCTTAGAATGATGAAACACATGAACTAAGGATGTCAAGTATTCATAGTTCATGTAACGGAAAATAAGTCGACANGGATTGGTTATCCAAACATCATGCTAGAATTCATTGTGACGAAAAAGCCGTACACATCCCTCTTAAGGATGAAATCCTCATTGTCCATGGCGACAAGAGTAAAAACCGATACGGAATCATCTCATGCCTTAGAATGATGAAACACATGAACTAAGGATGTCAAGTATTCATAGTTCATGTAACGGAAAATAAGTCGAAAGAAAAACAACTTCAAGACGTGCCTATCGTTAGGGAATTTCCTGAAGTATTCCCTGAAGATTTGCTCGGTCTTCCACCAACCCGTCAAGTAGAATTTCAAATTGAACTAATGCCTGGAGCGGCACCAGTGGCAAAAGCACCTTACAGACTAGCACCTTCTGAAATGGAAGAATTATCGGAACAACTAAAGGAATTGTCCGACAAAGGTTTCATTCGACCAAGTTCATCACCCTGGGGAGCCCTGGTTCTATTCGTTAAAAAGAAAGACGGATCATTCCGAATGTGCATAGATTACCGAGAATTGAACAAACTCACTGTGAAGAACCGATATCCTTTACCCAGAATCGACGATCTGTTTGATCAATTGCAAGGATCGAGCGTATACTCGAAAATTGATCTAAGGTCAGGATACCATCAACTAAGAGTTCGGGAGGAAGATATTCCCAAGACAGCATTCAAAACGCATTATGAACATTACGAATTTCAAGTGATGCCATTTGGTCTAACAAACGCACCCGCAGTGTTTATGGACCTAATGAACCGAGTATGTAAACCATATTTGGACAAATTCGTGATAGTATTCATAGACGACAAATTCGTGATAGTATTCATAGACGACAAATTCGTGACATTACGGATTTATAGTGGTTCGGCTACGAATCTCCTCTTCGTCCTACTCCACTCCCCGAGCACCTAACTCGGGAGTTTTCTTCACTATGTCAACAAGCTCCGTTATGGAGGAGAAAACCTTACACAACGTTGCTTACACCGGCTTAACGACACAAAGCTAAATGTCGGGTCCTAATAGTAGNGTTTTAGGTCTTGCAGGTTACTACCGGAGATTTATTGAAGGTTTCTCTAAAATCTCAAAACCATTGACCAAATTGACTCAGAAGAATGAAAAGTATATCTGGGGACAAGAAGCAGAATCAGCTTTCCAACTGTTAAAACAAAAGCTTTGTGAAGCACCCATACTAGCATTACCTGAAGGAAGCGAAGACTTCATAGTATATTGTGACGCTTCGTACCATGGTCTAGGCGCAGTTTTGATGCAACAGAATAAAGTGATAGCTTATGCCTCACGACAACTGAAGAAACATGAGGAAAACTACACAACCCATGATCTAGAACTAGGAGCAGTGGTATTTGCTCTTAAGTTATGGAGACACTATTTATACGGCACCAAGTGTACTGTATTTACTGACCACAAAAGTCTCCAACACATTCTGGACCAAAAAGAATTAAACATGAGACAACGCCGTTGGTTAGAATTACTCAGCGATTATGACAGTGAAATCCGTTATCACCCAGGAAAGGCTAATGTAGTAGCAGATGCGTTAAGCCAGAAAGAAAGAATAAAACCTCTCAGGGTTAAATCACTAGGTATGACTATTTGTTCACCCCTTCCAGCACAAATTCTTATCGCCCAGAGCGAAGCTCTCAAGAAAGAAAACCGATCAAAAGAAAAGATTTTTGGTATGCCGGAGAACAAAAACGGTTTTGTGAAAAGATCAAATGGAATGCTTTGTTTCAAGGAAAGAAGCTTGATCCCTCTTTTTGGAGGTATTCGTGATCTCATCATGCATGAGTCTCACAAATCAAAATATTCCATACATCCAGGTTCCGACAAAATGTACCAGGATCTCAAGAAACTATATTGGTGGCCAAACATGAAGGCCGACATCGCTGAATACGTCAGCAAATGCCTAACATGTTCTAGAGTAAAGGCAGAATGCCAGAAACCATCTGGATTACTCATCCAACCAGAACTCCCGATGTGGAAATGGGAAGGTATTACAATGGACTTCATTACCAAACTTCCCAAAACCTCTACTGGCTACGACACGATATGGGTCATCGTTGATCGTCTCACGAAATCAGCTCATTTCTTACCAATCAAAGAAACCGATGAGATGAACACACTTGCTCAGATATATCTGAAGGAAATAGTGTCACGGCATGGAGTGCCAATTTCTATCATCTCAGATCGTGATAGTCGTTTCACGTCACATTTTTGGAAATCTTTGCAGAAAGCTTTAGGAACAAAACTGGATATGAGTACTGCATATCACCCACAAACTGATGGACAAAGTGAAAGAACAATTCAAACTTTAGAAGATATGCTACGCGCATGCGTCATAGACTTCGGAAAAGGTTGGGATAAGCACTTACCATTAGCAGAATTCTCATACAACAACAGTTATCATGCCAGTATCAAGGCTGCACCATTCGAAGCAGTTTATGGTAGAAAGTGTAGATCACTCGTTTGTTGGGCAGAAGTTGGAGAAGTGCAACTCACTGGACCAGATCTAGTTCATGAGACANATATGAGCACAGCTTATCACCCACAAACTGATGGACAAAGTGAAAGAACAATTCAAACTTTAGAAGATATGCTACGCGCATGCGTCATAGACTTCGGAAAAGGTTGGGATAAGCACTTACCATTAGCAGAATTCTCATACAACAACAGTTATCATGCCAGTATCAAGGCTGCACCATTCGAAGCAGTTTATGGTAGAAAGTGTAGATCACTCGTTTGTTGGGCAGAAGTTGGAGAAGTGCAACTCACTGGACCAGATCTAGTTCATGAGACAACCGAGAAGGTTATCAAAATCAAACAGCGCTTATAGGCCGCTAGAGACCGACAGAAAAGTTACGCCGACCTAAAGCGAAAACCCATGGATTTTTAGATCGGGGATAGAGTCATGTTAAAAGTTTCCCCGTGGAAGGGAACAGTACGTTTTGGAAAACGTGGAAAATTGAACCCAAGGTACATCTGTCCATTCAACATCCTGGAAAGGATAGGACCCATGGCATATAAACTTGAACTACCCGAGGAACTTAGCCGAATTCACAACACTTTTCATGTGTCAAACCTTAAGAAGTGTTTATCCGATGAATCTCTTGTCATTCCATTAAAAGAGATACAACTTGATGACAAACTCGTTTTCACCGAGGAACCGGTAGAAATCATGGATAGGGAAGTCAAACAACTTAAGCAAAACCGTATCCCTATTATAAAAGTTCGTTGGGACTCCAAACGAGGACCGGAGTACACTTGGGAGCGCGAGGATCAAATTCGCACCAAGTACCCACATCTCGTTTCATAAGACACCCTTGGCAACTATCTTAAACTGAAATTCCGGGACGGAATTCACTGTAAGGGGTATGTACTGTAGCCTCCCGTAATTTCCCATACGATTAGTAAATAGGTAAACATAAATATAAGACCTTGCGTTAAATTAAATGCTATTTTACGAGTGACAAAAAAATTTTTTTTGTTATGACTTGTTATATAAATCACAACGATAATTGTGATTTATCATTTGCCTAGGAACGATGCTTGCACACAAACTTAAATAGTCTAATTATCGCGAATATATTTTAAACGTTTATATTTTTATAATATACATTCGTTTAAATACCGTACAATATTTATATATTCCCGAAGCCTACGAAAATTCCCGAGATTACCCACTAATATTATTGGACCGTAACCCGACCCTTGAAATTTACTACGTGGGCCCCCCATGACCCATTGGGCTTTAAAACCCAACTACTAAACCAAACGGACCCTTTTAATTCTTTCTTTTTTTTTCTTTCTGCTGGGCCAGACGAACCCACAAGCCCAACAAGGCTTAAAAGCCCAAACGCCACCCCTTATATTTTTTTTCCTTTGGTTCCCAGTCGAGAGACAAGCCACAAAACCCCCTCGTTACTTTATTTTTCGACACACAACACTACCATATTTTTACATATCTCGATTCATGACCCAGCTAACTTTCATTTGTGACAAACCTTGTTCCATATCTCACACATCTCGACACTCATTTCTGGCCAAATCAAACGAACAAAAACAAATATACCAAAACCACAAAAACGTGTCAACTCATTCCTAGACACCACCCAACGTGCCCAATGGCTTCTAAACTAATTCACAAGCTACAGGAACATGTCAGGAATGAACAGAGATTTTCCTTACACATTCCCTTATTGCTAGTACACGATTGGATGAAAATGTGGTGCCACACCACAAAAACGAGCCAACTCACAAGTTCTTTGGCATCTTTCCCTTGTCTTGAACCCTCACAATCCCTCTATAACTTCCCATGCATCCTCAATTAATCACACACACTCAAACGTACAAAATCTCTATTATTCGTAAAGTGTTGCCATCGAGTTGGGACAGAAAGTTGGCGAAGCGTACGAAGTGTAGAAGTGAACCAAAGAAGCGAACCTTGCTTATCTCGAACCACTGCTGGGGAGTGAACCATCGTACCTTGATCCTTTGTACCATTTCGAAACATACGTTACGAAAACTCCACCCCAAGTGGTGAGGTGAGAAAGGAGAAAACTCAACTTTTATTATTTTTGATTTCATACGATTTTCTATCTCATTTATTTTGAAATCTATAAATGTAACACACTCATTTTATTCGACATACATATAGTTTAACACGTTAACTAATGATAATAACCAAGGTTAGATCAGGATAATGACGTTTAAATATTTATTTCAACACGTTTTGTGACCACTTGACCCATTCGTATAAATGCAAAACACTTAGAATATTTTCTAAGTGTTAAAACTGTTTTCATAATGAATTTGCTCGATCACTTTGGTCTCGTAAATAAATATTTAGATACATGACTATACCTTTTTATAACTCGACCCCATTGACACCTTGGTAAACAATTGGGAAACACTTTTATTCAAACCTGTAAGCTTATATAAGCAGTATGCTCGACCCCTTTTGAACCTACCAAAACTGTTTTGTAAAACTCAAATAAGTTAACATTGGGCTTGTTAGCCCGTTAAGCTGTTAACTAGCTTATTCAATAAGCTGGTCACACAAGCTTGTTTGCAACATTTTTGTACTTGAAAAATGATCCCAAGGTCAGGCCCAAAGGTCTCGTAAGCCCATTGGATCTAAAAATCTTATTGGGCCTTGATATTAACTTGTTAAGACCCAAATTAATGAAATAAGTTGTTTTTAAGCTAATAAACAGTTTCTATAAGCTAATTAAGATGTCCTGAGCTCATTTAGAAAATAAAAATGTTAAGTTTTTAATTTGGTAATTTTTGGACTAAATTTGCAAAACTTTATAACCAAGGGACTAAAACTGCCAAAATGGCAAACTTTGGGTAATAACTGTCAAATCTGAATTTTTGAGTTAGAAACTGTTAATAATAAAACATGGAGTTAATAAATGTAAATATTGATATAAATTGGACTTAAAATGTAATGATATTTAACTTTGGACTAACGGTAAAACTTAGATCGTTAGGATTTAAAATATAACTTTGGTAAAACTTGGAGGATTTTCTATAAATATTATTTTATAAAAATAATATTAATGTTTTATATATATAAACACATATTTAATATATAACTTTCATAAATTTAACTTATATATATACGTTATATAAATTCGCGACTATAATTAAATTAATAATACAACGATATATTATCCTTCTCTTTTAAAACGATACGTGATTCATTTTTTTTTCCTTATAAGTTACAAATACAATTTATCGTCTACAAACTTTGACTTATTAATAATGACTTTACATCGACCATCGATCATTGTACTTACAAGTTATATGTATATATAACTTTGTTTTTGAACTTTAGGCAGTTAAACAAACACGAGATTCAATCTCGTAACTAAATGACTAGTATTCGCGATAAAACCGGACTTAGACTATCAACTGAAACTTGCATTATCTTTTAGGTTGTGTGTGAAGCCGTTGCCTAGCATACTTTGAGTTTACGATACTACTACATCTACTGTACTACTAAGGTGAGTTCATAGCCCACTCTTTAACTATTTTTCCCGTGGGGGGGATACATGCTTAAAACACGAACACAAGTCTTTTATACCGGGTATTATAATACCGTCAGGCTAATGTTATTTGCTTAAGTTACTATTGTCAAAAGTCCCTCGATCATGAACCTTAATCACTTGCAGGGTGAACGTAAATAAGTGTGGATAGTACTATTAGTGATTAACAATCCTCGTTTGGTCGTTAGAGAAAACACCAGGCGCACTTTATTGTTCTTATAATAGGTTATTGACAAATACCTATCTTGGGGGCCTATTACTTACCGTCATAAATTGAGATTATGATTGGCTGTTAATCGTTGTGTGTCATGAGCTTAAGGCAATAACAGGAACATTGATTTTAAACTTGTTGATTGCATGTGATTGCAATACACTCTTTAACTTGTGATTCAAACTATTAAACTTAAACCTATGAATATCACTCAACTTTATGTTGACTTTAGCATGTTTATCTCAGGTAACTAAACAAGACGGAACTTGAAGGCACGGAGTGGGCATAAACACAGCATGGACTTTAATAAAACTACTTTATTACTTTCAGAATAAAACTTGTTCTATAACTTATGAAATGTCATGTTCTTTGGATATTTGGTATTTTGAAATATATTAAACTTTAATACGTCACTTTGTGTCGTTTACTGTGATTGTGACAAAGATCCTTGAAGTAACACCCCGAAAGTCTTCCGTTATCATTATTAAGTCTTCCGCTGTTATTGACAACTTTTGGGGGTGTTACAGCAGCTACCTCAGAAGCAGTGGGCAAATTATGTGTCCTTCCATCATGATCTCTTCTGCCAATAAGCCTACGTCTTATATGCTCGTCATCATCTGCGGTGGCCATACGTTGACCAGCCATTCGGAACTCATGAACCAATGGATTATTGGCATCAAGCATATCTTTTAGTTCTTTAGTTAGCTGAGGGTCGATTTTCGGGTTTGATGAAGTTGAAGCTCCATTACTACAAAGATTTTGTTAGCAAAAATTAGAATTTGAGAGATATTGGTAAAAATGTCATAAATATGCAGCTATTAAAAAGAATATTCAAATTGTAGAATTTTAAAATAAATACCTGACAACGTTTATTCTGTTTTGTATCTCGTTTTTAGTGTCAAATATGTATATCTGCGCAAACTTAGGAGTCGGATCATTTTTAGGCATCAAAGACCCCATTTTGTGGTAGTTCTCTCCCTGGAGCCTAAAACAATATGGGCCACGTCCGTTGTTAATTGTTTGGTCCACTTTACCACCAAGAGATGTGAATGCAAACATAGAGTTGTAACGCCTTATATTTTCAAGGAACCCTTTGCTTTTTGGATGTTCATTTTTCACCAAACTCATTAGCAAATCTGGATGAGGTTTCAATTCAACAGGTAGTTGAATTTTACCCCTCATGCAACATAAAGAATATGAATCATCCGTTCCTTGGCCTCTTTTAGCCTCTGCTTCCCACAAAAATGCCCGACAATAAGAGCATTGAAAAGTTGGATCTCCAAGATCTATGTACTCTGAAAAATAATTAATGAGGTATAAGTGGTAAATATGTATATATTAAGTATCTAATAATTAACCAAATAGTATGTTTGCATTTCATATATTAATTTTTCTAATTATTACCACTTGAGATACCACGGAATGGATCTCTGTTGATATGATTCTCAACATCTTCATCGTTGGCGAAGTTAATACGTCTTGATGAGGAAGCTAAAACACCTTGCCTTTTTCTCCTTTGTGTCTGGTTAGTTACGTTTGATTTTGTTGTAGTGTTCGATGTAACATCCGACGAATTAGAAGGACCACCTGTGTAAATATATAGATGATGTTTTGTATAAAAAATCAAACATTAAAAAAACACAAACAAATTTTAATTGGTCTATTAATTGGAAAAAACAACCTATGTCAAATGCGACTGGAGATTTGCCATTAAACCTTGTTGTTTTGTTAGGTCGCGTAGGAGTTCCTGTGCATAAGTAGTTTTGTTATATACATTTAAAAGAAATTGATATAAATAAGTATAGGATAGATAAAACAAACCTTGTGTTAAGTCATCTAAAGGTGGGCGTCCTGGCCGTCTTAGAGTTAATGATGAAATTACACTCGTTGGTGTGAAAGGAGTTGGAGTTGTAGTTGGAATCGTAGTTGGAGATGATAGAACTGTTGTATAAAGTACACTTATTTGATTATAAAATGCATCTATATTATAGTAAAGAATGTAAGTAAAGAATGTGAAGCTAAAAAGTATGTGAAATTAAGATTTAGATGCCTGGAGTAGGAATTTGTTTTCGTGGCCTTCCTCGTCCTCACTGAGGAGTTTGTAAATCTGTCACATCAAGTATATGTAGTTGTTTATCTAATAGATATACAGTAATATAAACATTTTAAGTAAAACAAACTATAGGTACAAAATTTGTGAAATTAATATTTATATACCTGTAGTAGGAATCGGTTTTAGTGGCCTTCCTGGTATTCCTGGAGTTGGACTTGGAATTGGAGTTTGTAACTCTGTCACATTAAGTAATAGTAGTTGTTTCTAATATGCATTTATAGCTTAGTAGAAAATTTAAGTAAAAAAATTGTATGTATCAGGTTTGTGAAATTAATATTTACATGCCTGGAGTATGGATTTCTTTTCGCGGCCTTCCTGGTCGTCGTAGAGGAGACACTTTAGTAACTTTTGGTATAGTATTCTTTGGAGTAACAGATACGTGAGCAACTTTTGGTGTAGAAGTCTTTGGCGGTCTTCTTCTACGTGGAACTGTTGGGGTAGCAGAAGATGATCCATCTAAAAGTTTAGTAATATGTAAGTTTCATTACAATTAATGGATTTTGTATAAGTCATTTTGCTACCTGGCAACCAAAAAAAATTGACACAAAATCGTTTACTTACTATTAGTTATATCAATAAGAGGAGGTCTAGCAGGTGGCTCCATTGTTAAGACATCAATGGAATGAGTTGTTGATGAAGGATTCAACAAATTCACATCAACAATAGTACTCAATGGTCTTCGTTTAGTTGATTTAGAATGAGTATCATGTACTACATTCGACTTTTGCGTATTTTCTTTATCTGGGCTTATAGGGTTGATGAAAACATTAGCTTTCCTCTTGTTTGATGACTCCATAAACTGTTTCAATGTAAACTTGGTAAAGAAAAGCTTTTATTTTTCATTTCTTTAATATTAGGTATTTTGCTCTCAAATTTGGTATGGTGCTTATTCAGTAACATATCTAGTTGACTATATTTTTAGTTTATTTTTTTGAATTTTTTTACAGCTTTTTAGAGCCTATTCAGCCCCTAAATCCTTTTTCCTGCAGCCCCTTTAGTTTTCTTTGCTTATTCTTTTATTTGATTGTGCTTTTTATGTCTATGCTACTGCTTATTACATGTCCCCTTAGCTTATTTAGGATTCCCATTGATTCCTTTGCATGTTTCCTATTAGCTTGGTTTATTCCAGCTTATTGTTAGCTTTTAGGTTACTTGTATCTCCATTAGTTTTAACAGTTTTCACCATTTTCTTTGGCCCATATCTAGCTCATTTCTTGAACTTAAAGCCTGATTTTTGGTGCTTTGTGGAGCCTATTATGCTGTTTTGTTAGATCCATCATTAGTTTGTACTAACTTGCTCATTTACTTGCTTATTTTTGGCCCTAATATTGCTCGTTTTGCCCCTTTTCTGCTGTTATGCTTCAGTAGGGGGCTGAGCTTATTGATCTTTGTTTCTGTTTGATTTAGCATTGTATAGTTGTTATAATAAGTTTGTTTGTGTCGTTGTGGGTGTGTGCGAGTTCATGTTGCCTTGGTTTTAGCTTTTGAGCTCGATGGTGAAGCTGCTATCTTTCAAAATCTCACTTAAAGCCTAAAACATAGAATCTGTTGAATTTTTGAGTTTGCATAAGCTGTTCTAAAGCTTTTCATAAATATTCTCTTTACAAAAGTTGTTTATGTTTGTTGTTGAAAAGCTTTGGCAATAAGAAAATTGAAAAAAAAATGTTTTGCAAAAAGATTGGGTTTAGGGGATCGAACTCAAGACCTCTACCTACACACAGACACAACACCAAACCTGTATACCACTTGCCCTTGGGTCTTTTTCTTGGATTACTTTGCAAAATTTGTTATAAGACCACTTGTTTCTTGTTTTGCTTAAGTAAACTTAGCAGCTTATTTAGCTGATTTTCTGCTTATTTTGAAACTGTGCCACCATCTTTTATAATTTTCTTAGGTTCATTTTAACTCGTAGTATTTTCCAAAAAAAAGTTTCAGAATTAATTAAATAGTTTTAGTATTTATTTTGAATTAATTAGTGATAAATAGTTTTTAATTCGTAGTAATTAGAATTTTTATTAAATTTTTTATTTTCTTTTTCCTAAAAATTTTCTTTTGTCATCTAGTACGTAGGATAATTACTTGTATGCCCGTAGGACTAGTCTCGCTTAGATTTCACTTTTTATTTTGCGCATTGACGTTATTTTCAATCAAAACGCGCATTGTTAGTTTATTTGCTTTACGTAATTGTTCCACAACACCAAATAACCTCTCAATCATCATTACAAGCATTTTAATCTCGAATCTTAATCGATCTTGCCCATTCACACCTCGTTGGGACACGTCCCGGGTAATCACTTACCCGGTATCTTATATATATATAGTATTCACGAGTTTTTGCAAGTCGGTCTTTTCACAAAGGTCGATTAGTGAAATTCCACTCACGTCTACTTTGTATATATTTTTGATACGCGCATTTTGCACGTGTCATGTAGTTTTGGTGTTTTGCGGTTTTGCGTAATGAGTCTTCATTCAAGTATTTGAGCGTTAGTAAGTTACGAGATGGTTATTTTCATGGGAAATGTTTATAGAGTGTGAAATTCTATTTTTGGAAACTTTGCTTTGAAAATGATTATTTTCCGGTTTGTCGTAAAATTAAGGTTTATCGCGAAAGACGTTAGGTTTCGTTATGGGAGTGCATAAAATATGAAAAGTGTAAGGTTTTGAGTGTAATAAATTAATTTAATTAAAAAAAATAAAAATAATATAGGGAGGGGTTGGGCGGCCGATTGGGTGAACAAGGGGGAAAAGGAAACTCAAT
This sequence comes from Artemisia annua, assembly GCA_014162995.1. Taxonomy (NCBI): domain Eukaryota; kingdom Viridiplantae; phylum Streptophyta; class Magnoliopsida; order Asterales; family Asteraceae; genus Artemisia; species Artemisia annua. Next base: position 26,855 of record LBNU01001288.1, read on the forward strand.
TGTAGCCCAATTACAACTCTAAGTTAAGGAATTATCCACTAAATAATATATATACAAACCCAACAACCCCTAGAACATTTTTTTTGTGAGTTTAAGGTCGATCCAAGAGAAGGAGAAACAAGAGAAAAACTAAGGTTTTATTGTTGGAGCTAAAATCAAGAACAAGGTATAATTTTCGATACTTGTATTTACTTAATTGTGTAATTATTAAATAGATTCATGTAATACTAATTATGATGGATCTAGGGTTTATGGTTTTCTGTAAATTTTTGATATAAAACTTAATGGGATTGATAATTAGTAATGGTATAATGATTGGTGTAAAGATTTGGTCGTTAAACGCTTTAGTTTTCAAGTTAGGGTTTGGACAGAATATTAGGGCTGTAAAGATATGATGTTATTTAATATATGGTGATGAGTTAGATCATGAATTTTGACTTTAAATTATAGTTCAGAGAAAGAGCTTTCCAAAAAGTCTGACCACGACTGATTTCGAGGTCGGGAAGTTAGTCTTTTGATTTTTACGAGATAAGGTGTCAAAGCTGTTAAACCGGGACTGAATTTGGGTAAAAGTTTGATAGTGATTTGTGGGTGAAAAAGTGTTATTAAGGTTAGCCCTTCTGGGAAAGTTGATTTTTAGGTTATCTTAGACTCCCACGAAAAGGATTTGCAATAAAAAGTTGTGGAAGTATTTTTCTTTGATCAAAACTTTTTGGTGTGCGTTCAGATCCGAATCTGGATAGTTGACAAGTTTGATTTTCTTATGGGTACTTGTGTGTGTTATTAGACCATGGCCTTCTGGGATTAGCTTGTATGCTTATGAGAGACCATGGTGAATTTTTGGTGTGAGTTGTTAAGCTTAAATTGTTATTTTTTATGTGGGTGAATGTACCCCAAAATTATGCGTTTTCTGAAATTATAAGTGCAAGGGATTTAGTGAGCATTAGTGTTTGATGGTGTTTGGTATGGAGTCTAGGAGATCCATGGTGGGTCATATGAACCTTAGACATCCATCATATGAGTATTGCATGGGTTATAGCTTTTAGCTTGACCATGTGTAACATGAACTTATTTGTGTTGTATAGATTTGTGATTGTTATTTGTTGGAAGCTGCGAAGTTTGAGGTGAGTTCACAGTCCCATACTTTTTACTTTGTTTTAAACTTGGGATGGGAATGATGCTTGTCTTAAATGGTTTGAGTTACTGTGATTATGTGTGATTTAAAAGGCTTGGACTTATAATGTTATCGTATGAATGCTATGCGATGAATGTTGTGTGATAATGTTGTGTGGTCCAATTGGGGGGGAGTATCCAATTGGAGAGTAATACTCCTACTCACTATTATGCTGTGTGGTTATACGTGATTCAATTGGGAGGATGCTTATCCTGATGCTCGCGCATGCGAGCTAATTGATGCCAAGTTTGTGTGGATATATACGTGATTCAATTGGGAGGATGCTTATCCTGTTGCTCGCGCATGCGACCTAATTGATGCCAATATTGGATCGGGGGACACGTTCCGTCCCAATGGTTGCCTTTTGTTGTGTGATTGCATGTTAGCTTATATGATAACTATATTTATTCGTCCAGCTATGTTTTATATTCACAGTGAACTGGTTGCCTTGAATGTGAATGTGTGTCTTAAACCTATGAATCTCACCAACATTATGTTGACGTTCAAAGCATCATTTTCAGGTGAGCATTCTAAGGATAAGATAGATGGAAGCAACTAGAAGAGAATTTAGTTGCACCGTGATGAATTATCTGTATGTTTGGATTATGAATATGTTTGACTTTGCTGAAGATACCTTTGGAGGTTTGATTTGGTTACTTTCTTTTGGGGTATTCTTACAACACTTTGTGTTTGTACTTTGCTCTATCTTATGTGCATGTAGTATTTCTCTATTTAGACACCAGGTGTTGTGATGATATCCATGAAGTTACACACTCGCGTTTCCGCCTTGGCGAAGTGTGACATCTATGATTAGGTTACCTTTTGTATTGACCATTTCTTAAGAGTATTTGATTAAACAAGAGACAATTTTTGTGTTTAAGGTTGTTAATACAACTTTATGAACCTTGAATTGATCTTGAATTGATTGGTCCAAACCTAATGCTTGTTTTTATAAACTAAAATCTTGACAAAGGTTTAACTTGTAGAAACAATAGATTAGAACACCACCTAATTCTAATTACCAACATGTTAAAGAAGTTATCACAATCATGCTTATCCTATAAGTAGTTAACTAGTCTAAGCAAGTGTAGTTTTTAATCATTTGAATTATCTTATTATCATTATCGCTTGTATTAGAGATTTACTTTTTAAACTTACGCTTAGATTCACTCACAAATCCCTGCGAACGATCCCGACTTACCATCCTCATCTTGCTATAACGGACGAGTTCAGTTGCTCGTATGTGTTATTTCTAGATCTGGTAATCGTGTTTATAAATTTAAAACTTGTACACACTGTGAGCACATCAACGAAAATAATTAAATGATGACGATAACGAATGATAACGATCCTAATAACGATAACGACGGTTATAATGATGAAGATGATGATTATTGATGCTTAATTTGATTAATTGAAGGTTAAATTAGTGTTTAATAAGCTAAATTTGAATTTAGGGAAAACAAGGTGGGAAACCCGCGCGTTGCCGCGGGGTATTTTGCCAAAGAAGCAGTTTCCGTTGCGTTTAGCAAGAACTGGAAATGGTCGCAAGAATATTTTAACACTACAACATTGTGTTGGGTAAGTGTTGCAAACTGGAAATGGCAAAAAAAAATAAGACTGAAAAATTGTGATGGTCTTTTGCATAGATAAGGTTTCTGTGCATTAGTTTACTCATACAGGAGAGTAACATGTTTGTATACCTGAGCTATTTGCAATCAATACTTGGCTAAAGACTACTCAATCTTAAAGGCATATACATTACACCTTTATAAAAACAGTCGAAAAGAACAAAAAAAATGGCTACATTGTTGATACAAAGTTCATAAACCGGATCAAGCCATGCATAAAATTTGAACCTGCTTCAGTGTTCTTACATGGCTAGCCACTGGTCAACTGCCATTCCGAGAAGGACGTTTTTGGAGGGCATGCAAGGAATGTTTTGTAATAGTTATTTGACAATTGAAAATGTAAGAAAAGCACACACTTGAACATTATAGAAAATACATAAAGTAGAAAAAAAAAATTGAACGACTGTACCTTGTCTAACATGCCTGCGTCGTTGTGCTTGTGTTCTTGGCTGATGATCATTAGGTGCATATGAAGTTTTCTTCAGCTGGAAACAACAATAGACAGTATGAGAATGAAAAACATTATAATTTTTTGTTGGCAATTGTTTCAGCTACCAATAAATGGTGTATGATGTTGATTGTTTCGTATAATGTTTCGCCGCGAGGCTTGTATCTTTTGTGAAGTCAAATATGTATGGTTGCGTTGTTGAAAAGCTTGTATGTAGTGATTCCATAACATTAAGTTGTAATGCCAGTGCCACATCAGGTATATATAAATTGTGTAATAGTCTAGATACCTTGTATTCAGGTATATTTAACCGAAATGCTATGGAAGTCGTCAACTGCTAAAGATATCATACCTTAATAGGAAGTGCTTAATCTTCTTTTGTATGTCCGCCGCTACAATTAGTGACATTCAAATTTCTCACGCTTCCCGTACAAACATGATACAGGGGCTGCAATAAATGAGCTCAATATCAATAACATTCTTCTTAGTAGTTAGATTAAAAGTACAGTTTTAATAAAGAGAAAGTCAAGTATAATGTGACCTCAATTTCATGTGCATAAGACCTTCAATTAATTGCGACTTCATTTTGGTTTTGTATTAAGCATAATTTATTATTGCAGTTATTACGCAATTGCAGACTGATGTCAAAATCTGGTGTGCCATTTCGTTCAATGATTGCAACGGGTGGTTTCAAACAGAAAACTCAAATGGAAAGTCTTCGGAATGAATTAGATGTTCTCATTGGTACACCTAGTCGCTTTTTGTATTTAGTTGAAGAAGGCTTCCTGCAGTTAACCAATCTTAAATGGTACTTACCATATCCTTTCTTTAATTCTAGAGGAAGCAAAAGGGCTGAGGTGGGGTGAGTAAGATATCTGGTCACTATGAGTTATATTCCTGTAGGGCCGGGCTTTTTTGACCAAATACACTTTTTTTATGAGGTTTCAAACTGTTTAGATTATATTATACTTGGGCTTATATATATGATTACATATATATATTTCTCAGCAAGAATCTAAATTACCTTTTGAATATACCTGGAGATTTTATACTGGGAGATTTTATGCATTAAAAATACTCTTTGGACAACTTCTAACCCGTTTTATTTGTAATGTTTTGAATAATCTGATTAACCTAACCCCAAGAGGGCAGTCAAGTGTTCTCACTAAGAGGTATCAAGTTCAAATTATGTTAGCTACAAACTCCGTCTGGCCATCCAACTTAGCCATATAATCCACAATTGTGGAGGCCTAGTGATTTACCAGTCTCCATGAGTCTTGGGGGGCACTTATTATGGTGTTTATTAAAAAAAGAAAAAAAAACTGTTATTTTAGCACAAAATAAGCAATGGTATGACAACATTTTTCCTCATCCAAACACTTCAGAATACACAAAACAGGGTGTTCGAGATTGCTTAATTCATCATTTATTGTACACGCATAAGTACACTCTCTGTATACAGCTCAAATTAGTTTGTTTATGCTTATTTATGGCCTTATGAGCTTATATATTTTCGGCTTATATGAAGCTCAAATTTTTCTGCCTATACTGAAACTTGTGACCTTATTTAAGTTTGTTATGACATAATAGATACCTTGACATAATAGATATAAAACGCTTCAAGCATTTTTAGGAAATAACATTTTTAGATATAAAAGTGGTAATATAAATATGAATGTGCAATGTTACCTGGTTTGTAAGCTTGTTTGTTTCCTCCTTCGCTATAAGTCCTTTTAAGCTAAATAAAAGAAAGCATTTAAGAATTTAGTATCTAAAAATACTAAATTTCAAACCTTTACATAAAGTGGCGCTACTGGAAGGTCGTGACTCGTGTGGTACCTGTATGTCCTCAATAAGCAGACTTCAACCTCTATATAAAACTCCCTTGCGTTCATCAAAACGATCTAGCTCTATCAATACCTGCAAACATAAAGACTTTTCAATTTATGGGCCAAATTATTCTTACAAAGTGATTATATAGACGCAAGATAAGCGAGCTTAAATAAATAATTTATTAGATTTTGTTAACCTGGTTCAAAAGTTGCTCAGCAACCCATCCCCCTTCCTTTTCTCGATTTGTCGTTAGAGAATCTACCTGACTCAAACAAAGCAGTAGCAACCATCATTCTGAAACAACTTTTCTAGAATCGCCCATCCGTACATCAGATACAACCAAAGCTAAGCATCGAATCTTAGCTTTACCTGCTTCAGTAATCATAAAGCAACCCAAAACATCTTAAAAATGCAGCGCTGAAAACATTCTAGCAACCAACCATCATTCTGAAACAACTTTTCTGCAACAACAAAAAAGCCGGCTAAAGTCATTTTTCTAGCGTAATATTTTAGCACACAAACAACTCTATATTTATTAGGTAATACAATATGAAGGTGGTCTACAAACTCGGAGAAAATGTCACTCCATGTCAAAAGTTAGGTGTCACTAAAATAGCCAATGTCTCAGCAATATTTTCATCTCAATTAACCCAAAAAAATAAAAGAAAGGTAAAGGAACAAAGAAAATAAACAACCTGAGACACATTTCTTTTATAGATTTCATATCTGCTTAGCAGGTATGTTCAACTAATGAAACGCCTAAAATGCCCACAGCCTCATTTACACGACAACAAATATTCACATTTGTAGCATTCAGAAAAAGGCTATATGACCACATTCGACTAACCTTTGTGGTCTTTATGGTTTCGGAAAAACTTCTCCTTAGCCTTTTCCTTCTTACTTTGTGTTATGATATATTAGTGAAGGCCACTTCAAGAATGGCTACCTATAAAAAATTTATATATATATATATATATATATATATATATATATATATATATATATATATATATATATATATATATATATATATATATATATATATATATATTTCGACATTTCTCAAAAAAATTTCTGTCTTATTATTCTTAAATAATATTTATTTAATAAACTATTCATTTCTAATAAATTACTTCGTAGAAAGTTATCCGTGTAGCATCCAATTCTTTCGACAGGGGAACTATATATGTCAACTCTACATTTCTTGTACTCGCACTATTTTTCTTTGAATCCTAATTTAAAAAGTTTACTTTCACTTTATTTAGGAACTAATTACTTAAAACTATCACAAAACGGTATAACTACGAAAGCTATTCGTAGTAAATGAATGTGAAAGTTATTGAAAACTGCATCATCTACAAAATTATATTTCAATAATTTTAACAATAGTATTTCATCACTATGGTAACAATTAAAAATTATTTCTGCTAATTAAACCCGGTACGCGATGTCGTCAAAACTACTCGAGCTATGCACTAAAACGTACCCCGTAAAAACAAAGTGGGACAAAATTATACAAGCCACCACCTCCTCATGAGGTGGCCGGCCTTAAGGGTCCATATGGACACTTGTTATACTAAAAATTCACCAACAATTTCCCACTAACACCAAATCTCATAACACTTTTTGCATGTACAAGTTTAGATCATAAATAAATTTTCCTACTCTCTTCTTGCTCCTCTCTTGGCTCGTTCCCTATCCAAGACCATCAAGAAATCATAATTTTTGAAGAACAAGTATATACAAGTGTTTATAAACATCCATTACAAGGTTTTGAAATATAAACCTATGGATTAATTAGGGTTTTCTTACTAATAAACTAGTAATCTTCCAAGTGAGTGATTCACTAAACTTTCATGCTCTTGGTATGTTTCTATCACATTTTAATTAATTTTTATATGCATGCAAGTAGATGTAATTTGTACCACTCAAATCTTATGTTTTGTTAAATTTATGATATGTATATATGTAGTGTTTTGGTGTAGAGATGTTTTGATGTTATTTAGGAACCCATGACACCTTGAGGAGGTGTATGGTAGTTTATGGGATTGTTGGATTGGATTGATGATGAAATTAGATTAGTTATAGGATGAGAAAACCATTTTTGACATTAAAAATAAGCTTCTGGTCATATTTTAAAAATACAGAAAACTCAGTAGGTTTGAACCCATTTTTGACCTAAGATAAATAAAATACACTTTAAGATGAAGCCATGGCCGAAAAAACGGGTAAAAACGGGTTTATAACGAAAAAGTTATGCTAAAAACAAGTTATACCAAATTTATATTTAACCATTTGGGACAGCCTGGACATTTTTATAAAATTTAGAAAACTCAGCAACTCATGACTTATTTTTGACAAGGTACTCAGAAAGTTATGAATAAAAGGAAACCATTGCAAAAAGAACGGACTAAAATGAGTTTGAAACGAGAAATTTACGCTATAAACAAGTTACAAGTGTTTTCTTATAAAATCTGAAAATATGTTGCTGATGTAATAAAGTTTTCAATGAAAATAGGCCCCTAACCTTCATTAAAATGTACCAACATGATAAAAATGTATTAGTACTTGTTTAGAGCTAACCG
>LBNU01001288.1:38023-70976 GCA_014162995.1 Artemisia annua
AAATAATTTGGCAAATGAAACAAATTCGAGTTTTTCTAGGTTGTGCTGAGTAAGTCAAGGAATAAATTTTCGTTCCTAATATATCTCACGCTCCTCAATCCAATTTAACATGCTTTAAAGTTTTAAAACGTTTCAGGCTCTAAAAATAGAAGTTTGGCTAGGATTAGGTTTTAGGAAAAATACCAGGTGTTACATAATACTCAATGAAAAATTATACCATTGAAAAGTACACTTAAAACCAAATCCATTTATATATTTTGCATCAAATATTATATAACACCCACAAAAATATTTAAGGTCAAAGTTTAAGAAGAAAGACTAAAAAAGTCAATAGTGGACAATAAATTTGGGACGGAGGGAGTAGTTGGTTCCAAGTTGCGTGTTGACGACTCAGCAATATCAGAAAGGTTCGGAGTCAGTGCAAACGGATTGAAGAACGCATTTGGATCATAATTTGCAGGTTCGGGTACTTGTTGTTGGTTCAGATCTTCAGTTGGGTTGTCGGTGTTGGAAGCGGTTTGTTCTTCTATTGTTGGTGATTCAGTCGGGGGTGCATCGGGTGTTACTATTGTAGTTGTAGTAACCGTTGTATCAGGTATTTGAATATTATCAGGTTGAGCAGCGGAACTAGTGGATACATCAGGTGCACGTGTCTCAAATGAATCATCGAACAAAGGAGAAAACAATGTTTCCAATTCTTAACGAGTTAGTGACAATGGTTCAGCTGAAGAATCTGGAAAGTTTAGACGGTTGGTTGCGGGTCCTAAGCTGTTTTGCTCAGAAGCCATTTCTGTGAGCTCATCGAAATTAGCATGGATAGTCTCCTGAATCTCTCTAGTACGACGGTTGTAGATTCTAAAACCTTTGGAGTTTTCACAATATCCAATAAAGATACCGACGTCAGCCTTTGCCTTAAGCATTCCAAGATCGTCCCGATCATTATTCGGATAACAAAGAGATCCAAATACATGAAAGTGTTGTATGTTGGGCTTTCGTTTGTGAAAAATTTCATACGGTGTGACTTTGTGACGTTTATTGATCATACAACGATTTTGGGTGTAACATGCGGTAGAGACGGCTTCTGCCCAAAGATAATCTGGTAATTGAGCATTAATGAGCATCGTTCGTGCGGCTTCCACTAACGTCCTGTTGCGTCTTTCGACCACTCCATTTTGTTCGGGAGTTCGTGCAATTGATGTTTGATGTTCAATTCCAACTTTCTCAAAGTATGCACGAAGAGTTTGATTCTTGAATTCAGTTCCATTATCAGTTCTTAAAATTCTTACTGTGTTGCGAAGTTGAACCTGAATTTTCGTGAGAAATGTGATTATCATTAATGGAGCTTGATCTTTGCTTCGAAGAAAGTAGACCCAAGTCCATTTGGAGAAGTCATCGACTATCACAAGTATGTATCGTTTCCCATTAATCGTTTGTACTCGCATTGGTCCACATAAATCCATATGAAGAAGTTGAAGAACATGATCAGTGCTCGGTTATGGTTTTGTGGTGAGGTGTGCACGTTTGCTCTTTCTTTGTATATCAGAACCTTGGAAGACCGTCAACTAGTTTATGGCGAGCAAGATCAGTCATAGTTTATGGCGAGATGTGACATGCGTTGGTGCCATAACCAGGATTTTGTCGATTCAGCCTTTAAAAGTAGACATATGGGAGAGGAAGCGGTCATGTCGGACATTGAAATTGTATAAAGACTGTTTCCACGTGTGCCAGACATGAGATCATTTCCTTGTAGATCGCGAACAAAGCATGTTTTCTCCCTGAATGCAACTTCCAGATCACCATCACAAAATTGACCAACTGAAAATAGATTGTGACCAAGGCCTTCAACATAGTAAACATGACTAATTTCGATATTCCCACTGATATAGTCCCCATAGCCCATAATTGCAGCGAAATGATCATTCCCAAATCTGACAGTACCAATGAACTTTGAGACAAAGTTTTTTAACAGTTTAAGATTGCCTGTCATGTGTCGGGAGCATCCGCTATCAACAATCCAGAGAACAATTTGCACCACCTGCATCACATGAAAGAGACGACGATGGTACAATGGTAAGGGTGGAACCCGAAGAAGTTGTGGGTTCCGTTGGGTTAGAAGCACACATGTTAACAATTTTAGGAATCCATTTAAAGTTATGTGTCCTTTGTAACCAACGTTGCCAATTCCAACTAGATTTAGCCTTCTTTATATCAAATTCAGTGACAGTTGGCATGATCCTAGAGGTATTGTTCGCAACTACTGGGTTGACTATATCATTCTTAGAAACTACACAAGGCATAAGTCCTAGCACAGATTTAGAAGCATTAGTGGGCCTAGATTTTCTGCCTAATGTACGTTTCTTAAGACGAGATAAAAGAGAATTTGCAACACATTTAGAATGATCACCAGATAACATACTCTTACGACAAAACACACATGAAGCATCAACTTTTAAAACATTCAAAGGTTCATCATTCGTTACACATAGATTAGAATTACAATTTGCCAAATCAGTATCTAAATCTAGTGCAGGATGAGTCTTATTCAAAGTCCTAGGGTGTTCTTCTACTTCAGAGGCTTCTAGTGTCTCTCTTCTACGTTGCAAAATCCTATTCTTCCATTTCATTCGTTTATGCTTGGATCTGCTAACGCTATGAGTGGCAACTATTCCTGTAGAAGTGGAAGGATCCAAATTAGACTTCTTAGTGTGTTGTGCTATATTTGTTATGTCTAATGAGTACATTCCTGGAGCAATTACATTAGTGTTGACAGATTTTCCTTTTTCAAGCTTACGTATTTTCTCTTTCAACTCAATGATAATGTGCATTTTATCTTGAATTTCACTGTCGAGTTTTCGGTTAGAATAAAAATATTCATCACGACTCTTTTGCCAAAAATCTGTAACTTCTTGCAATTCTGCAATTTCCTTTTCATATTTCGAGATTTGACTTTTTAGTTCCTCGTTTTCGTTTTGAAAAGTTGTGGAAGTTTTAAGACTTTGTAATTCCAGTTCGAAATCAAGACTTTGGTTTTGACACCATTCAAGCTTTTTGTTGAGTTGAGAAATCTCATTTGAAAGTTTGTTTTGCACATCATCATTGTGTTTTCGGAGATTAACGTTTTCATCTTTTAATGTCTCAATTTGTTTAGATAACAACTCAACATCATCACAGTGATCATCAACAAGCATAGAAGTACCAGATTCATAAAGAGAATTCATAATCACAGAAATTATATCAGCACTAAGAACATGTTCCAAGAGTCGATCAGCTTCTTTTTGTAAAAATTGATTTTGACGTTTTTGATTTAAAATCGCTTGTTCAGTTTCTTGAAACACATTTATGATGGTTTTGACTTCCTTGTTAAGTTCCTGTTCCCATCTCTTAGCATATGAATGCAAACGTTGAAGACTTGGAGTAAATTGAGTTTGTAACATTTCCCTTCTTTCTTTCGCAACAGGAGAAAGAAAGTTGGCAACAGTGAGTTCAGAATTCTTTTCAACAGCATATTCCAATGTTTGGATCTCAGTTGTGAAATATTTATAGTACTGAAAGAAAGTAGAATCAGTTAACATGCTTAGTTTGTTTTGTAATTCGGTGTTTTTCTGAAGTGTTGTCTCTAAGCATGTTTCCTTATCTGCTTTTGCTTTGAAAAAATTGAGTTGTGTTTTACAATGCTCAAGTTCTCTTGTTAATGCAACGTTTTTGTCTCTCAACTTTGCATTCAGTGCTTGACACTGAATATTTTGATTTTGGCTGGTCATAAGTAACATTCTCCATTCTGCATCTGAATCAGACAAAAGCTCATGTTGTTCAAGTTGATCATTGTTATCTTGAGCAGTGGATATAATTGTTTCATCAAATGTAACAACTGGGTTTATTGGATTTTCATCAAATAACACCACTGTGGACATTTGATCAGTTATATGAGTAGATAACATAGAATCAGATTGAACTGCTTGTGCAATGTCTGAGATAGAGTTAGACGGAGAACCACTGTCATGTATCAGGCATGGATAAGAATCATATGCTTGATACAGAGCATCAGTGTCATAGATTGGACTGGAATCACTTACCTGGAGTTCATGTGTGTCAGCCATTAAGAGCATATCAACAGTTCCATGTGAGTTATCCATGACAGGAGAGGAAATGTTAGACATTCCTGTTGATTTTTCAGATGTTGTTTCCACGTGAGTAGTATCATCTTCAAGCTTAACCAAATTTGTCAGTCGCGATTCGAGATAGCTCTGAAGAGTGATTTGTGGAGCAGGGAGGATACTTTTCATGAACTTCTTATGGAGACAAGACTGTAGAAGCTGATTCATTCGGAGGTCATTGTGTGGCTGATGCATGATTTCAAGATGTTTCCACATTTCATGAGCACAAGCTTCAAAATCCAAGTTAGAGTAGATGGAATTTGGAAGACCTAGAGTGATGTACCAACTTGCTTGGTAGTCAGCAGCATGTTGGTCTTTGTCATGGCCAGTCAAAGTGTCTTTGGTTTGTAGTTCAATGAAGCCTGTTGAGTCAGCAATGAATTTCATTTGATATGGTCCTTGAAGAATGGATTTCAGTATGAGATCAGCTTGTGGACGAACAACAACCCATTGTAAGAATCGTCGTTTCCAAGTAGTGAAGTTTCCATTAATCAACATAGGAGGATATGATTCATTACCAAAGTGTAGTACATGACGAGGGTCGGTACTGTGACGTGGAGTGTAAGGAGAATTTGAGTACGGTAGTTGAGACATTATGAAATACTTGTGTGAAAATGGATCTTGTAGAAGGTATAAGTGTTATGCCAATTCTCGGAAATTATCCCAAGTATGTTTCCAAAGCTTAAAATGTTGAATATCTCGAAAAACAGTCAAAGTTCAAAAGATTTCGAAAATTTCAAAAGATTTCGAAAATTTCCAAAAGATTTCGAAAACATAAGTTTTATCGAGAAAATTTTGCAAAAGTTTCGAGAAAATTTTCTGTAGTGGTAATTTGAAATGTTCTCGAAAATTATGAGAGGATTTTGAAAGTTTTCCAAGGATCTCGAAAATCAAAAGATTTCGATAAGCTAGAAAAGATCTCGAAAAATTCAAAATTTTCGAAAAAAATTGCCACAAATTTTCGAGATTCTACAATAACGAAAATATCCAACGAGTCAAAGTGTTTTCTTTCTTATACAAGAGAGAAAAGCACTGAGTAACCAACGAAAACACCTTAGGAGCAAACCACAAAGATCTCGAAAGTTAGGGTTTAAGGATTTCGAAAAAAAGTACTATTTTTGGCAGATTTTTTGTTTTTGATAAAAGCAATCCAAAAACACGTTTTTATTCCAAGATTCTTGTACAACTAACTTTAAAATGATGAATCTTAAAGAAAGTTGCAAACTTGAACCACTTTTTGAAAATTTGAAAGTTCTCGAAAAATGGTACAACTATAGAATCATACGAATTTTTTCAAAAAATTTGATATTTTGTTGATTGTTTAGGTTTGTAACACAAGTTTGATAAAAAATATGTGATAGAAACACGAAACAAACAAGAAAGTAGCAAGCTTTTTGAAAAAAAAATAACGAATAAAAATGTAATTTTTGGGACGTTAAAACCAAAAACAAAAAACTACACCTTCTTTTAGCGATTGATACCACTTGTTAGGTCACCATATTGTAAATACAAGTATAGATTTGATAGAAATGAGATGAGAAATAGAGTTTGGTTGATTAAATCAAATATGAATAATAAAAGTGCAAGAGTTTCCTTATGTAAATGAAATAACCAACAAGAGAAAGGGTTTACATGATGTCCTATTTATAGGAGAGGAGCTAGGGCAACATCCCTTCTCCTTCCTTTCTCTTAAACGTATGGACCTAAAGCCCATTGGACGAGTATTGGACTCATCCTTAAACATAACAAGATTAATTAACTTAGCAACCTATTACAAATGTAGAAATAACCGAGACTTGACTTAAACGTTGAAAACTTAGGTTCTAACATATACAGTTTCATATAAAGTATCTTTTCGACTGCTCGATAACAAAAGTTTATACACGAAACTATTAAAAAGTCAAGAAATAGTATAAATGTCATAATGAGCTTGTGTTCACAACTGATCTTCAATTCTATCTAATTGGTATATAATGGTTTGGTGTAGAGTGATGACACAATTGTCGAAGAAATTAAACTCCAATATTGAATATTGATGAATCGGATTCGGGTGACGATAGTGAACCCTAAGTTGTTGTAACACAAGCACGAAAAGCTCAAAATAGCAAAAGAAAAAAGAAATGGTGATAAAGAAGAAGAGTACGAGATTTTTGCAAGAACAAATAGTGAGAGGGATTCGATTTGGCAACATTTTGATCCGGTGAGGGTGAAAAAGGATGGTTTAAGAAGGGCTTTGTGCAAGTTTTGCAATAAGACTATAGCGGCCAGCGGTTCCAACGGTACTTCCGGTCTTCATAAACATTATCCTTGTCCTTCTAATTCTAAATATGAATCTAAAAACAAAGTTCAACAACAAACTCATTTAGAGTTAAAAAAAAATTCTAACGATGATGGTACTAGTAGTTTACAAACTTGGAAACATGATGAAAGTAGGATAAAAAAGGCATTGATTAATATGTTTGTTGTTGGTGAGATACCTTTCAAGTTTGTTGAACATGAGGCTTTTGTTGAATATACTAATGCTTGCAATGGAAGATTTATGTTTCCATCTAGACATAAGTTACCTAGGGATGTTTCAAAGTATTACCTAGATGAAAGAAGTAAGTTGTTAGCTTATCTATCAAAGCCAACCACTACTGTTCACTTGACTACCGATACATGGACAAGTAGTTTTCAAAAAACAAACTACATGGTTGTCGCAGCCCATTTTATTGATGACGAATTGAATATGCCTAAACGGGGAGGATATTAGTAGTGATTTGCTTAAATGTATTGTTGGTTGGGGGATTAAGAATGTGATGATTATGACCGTAGACAATGCACCAAGTAATGATAAGGAACTAGATCATTTGATTAAAAAGTTGCCTAATGCTAAAATATATGATGATGGGAAGCATTTTCATATTAGATGCATGGCTCACATTCTTAATCTTATTGTTAAAGAAGGTATAAAGGAAAAGAATTATCATGTGGAATGTGTAGCAAATGCGGTTAAGTATATTAGGCATTCATCACAAAGGATAAATAAGTTTAAAAGTTGCATGAAACAAGCTAACCTTGAATCAAATATATTTTTGTGTGGCGAATGTCCTACTAGATGGAATTCCAAGCATGATATGTTAAATATTGCATGCTCGTTAAGGGAAGTGTTTTTCAAATATGAACTTGAGGATGATTGTTATTATCGTAATCTTGAGAGAATGCCGGAACATTCGATTTTGGTGTGTGTGAAGGCGTTGTTGAATTTCTAGAAAAATTCAAAACTAAAACTGAGCTAATTTCCTCCTCTTCAAAGCCCTTAGCGCATCTCTTTATAGAGAAATTCGAGATATAGATAAACATCTTCGTTATTAAGCGACTAAACCCGAGTTTTGTCACATGGTTGATGATATGGTTAAGAAATATAATAGGTATTGGGGGAAATTTGATGAGATTAATGATTATATGTATTTAGCCACCTTGTTGGACCCGACTATGAAACAACAACTTGTTTCACATGGGTTCAAAAAGATGTTGGAGTATAACATGTCTAGTGAAAGTCCGTTACCTGATGATGCTCTTAACGCCATGGTAAGGGAGATGTTGAAAGAAGTTGTGAATAAAATGGGAGTTTTGTTTCAAACATACAAAACAAGGTTTGACACGGTTGTGTCAAAAAAACTCATCTAAAAAAACCAATAATCAACAATCTTGCAAATCATATGTTGGGGAAAATGACTTTTTGAATGATTTCTTGAATTTGAAAGACTCCGGCTCCATTGAAATTGATACGAGTTAACAAGGTACCTAAATGAGCCGTGAATTAGATATACTAGTGATTTTGACATTCTCGAGTGGTGGAAAATAAATGCTCCAAGATTTCCAATAGTATCTTGAATGGCTAAAGGTAATTTACTATTCTCTTTGATGATTTTATTACTTATGTTTTATATTGTTGTTTTTTCACAAGTTTTTATTATTTTTTAGATATCTTGGTAATCCAAATAACCACTGTTGCACCAGAATCGGCTTTTAGTACGGGAGGCCGTGTTCTTGACCCGTATGGGACTAACTTATCTTATGTCATAGTTGAGGCATTGATATGTACCCAAGACTGGGTAAGAAAGTCCAAAAAAACTATAATAGACGACATAGACGATCTATTAAATGATGACGGTGTTGCACAAGGTAATAACTTTTCATGCTCAACAAACTTGATCTGTTTAAACCAAACACAGATTGTAGATTGTTAGCATTAAATAAATGTATTTAGAAGTTATGGTCATTCTCATAATTAATATGTGTTGTGTCATTAATTAGAATAGGTATTTGATTATTAAATGGGCAATGGACTTGGTAATATAGCATGTTATAAGTTTCATAAGCCTAATATAAAACTATGTAAACCAAGTCCATAAAGAAAAGCCCATGAAAGTCCATCCATTATGTAAACACTATAAATACCCCCACACCTCCTCACTTGAGAGGTTGGTTGCTTAGGGGAGAATAGTGTGTGTGTTTCATTAATATAAGTTTCTCTTTCTCTCACTACTCTCTCTCTCTCTAAGTTATACTCAAGTTTCTTATGTGAAATAGTTAGTTCTATAGTCCTACAAGTGGTATCATTCGCCTAGGGATAATTTTAGGTTGTTTTAGATAGTTTTTGGGTGAAAAATCTCGTGTTTTGGGATGCTGTTACGTACTTTATCGAGTAAGTTTAGTGTATTTCTCGGGGTTATGGAGTAAGAGTTGAAGTTTATCGAGTAAGCTTAGATTTTATCGAGTAAGACCTTGTGTTTATCGAGTAACATATCGAGTAAGCATAGTTTATCGAGTAAACCTACTGTTCTATCGAGCTAGCAAGGTTCTCATCGAGTAAGGGTTGCATTTATCGAGTTAGGAAGCTGTAGCATCGAGTAAGTTTTTCAAGTAAAGAGTATCGAGTAAGCTCATCTTTGGCGAGTTAGCCATTTTTCCTTATCGTACATCGAGTAAGGATTTTCCTTGGTTAATTCTAAATGAAACTCTACTTCGTTTAACTTTGGTTATCGAGTAAGGAACTTATTTATCAAGTAAGGTAACTTTATCGAGTATTGCTTATCGAGTATTGGTTATCGACTAAGGACAAGTATTATCGAGTAAGGCAAACTTATCAAAACCTTATCGAGTAACCTTATCAAGTAAGTAAAGTTATCAAGTAAGTAATTCTGAGACTTAAGTTAACCGAGTAAGGCTTTTGTAACTTCCCTTTACCGAGTAAGCAACATCCAAGAACGTTTTTCAAACTTCGCCAAAAACATCTAATTTACAACAACAACCTTTGTTATCTTTCAAAAGATCCTCAGAACAACTTTTCACTTAGAATTCAATCCATGGAAACTCAACAAGATATTCATGCTACCGGTGCCGAAAACCGACCTCCCATGCTGCCAAAGGGTGGTTATTCACAATGGGCTAGTCGTATGATGCGCTATCTTAAGAGCAAACCAAATGGGAAACTTCTTGTTAAATCCATTTTGGAAGGACCCTTCAAACCACGTGAGATACTAGACCCTAGTGATCCAAATGGAACCCCCCAGTACAACCTTTCTACAGATATCAGACAGAGGCTGACTACACTGAGGAAGACAAACAACAAATTGCAGCTGATGATCAGGCATTTCATCTCGTTGTTCTTGGTCTACCTAAAACAACTTATGCAACTGTGGATAGTGAAGAAAGTGCTCATGCGGTCTGGGAAAAAGTCAAAAGGTTAATGTACGGAACAGACATCGGGAAACAAGAAATGGAAACACAATTGCTCAAGGAACTATGCAAGTTTACTTCAATTCCTGGTGAATCCATAGAGTCGTATTATCTCAGGTTCAGTAAGATTATGAATGACTTATCCAGACACAACTTATCACAAACGAACGTTGCTAATAACACCAATTTTCTGAATGCGTTACAACCTGAATGGGGAAGANGGAACAGACATCGGGAAACAAGAAATGGAAACACAATTGCTCAAGGAACTATGCAAGTTTACTTCAATTCCTGGTGAATCCATAGAGTCGTATTATCTCAGGTTCAGTAAGATTATGAATGACTTATCCAGACACAACTTATCACAGACGAACGTTGCTAATAACACCAATTTTCTGAATGCGTTACAACCTGAATGGGGAAGATACGTCACTCTTGTTTATCAGACAAAGAACTTGCATAAAGTTACTTATGATCAGTTGTATGACTTCTTGAAGCAGAATCAAGCTGAGGCAAATGAAGTAAGGGCTGAATTACTAGCTAAAAAGCATGATCCTCTCGCACTCATTGCTCAAACACCAACACCTCTACCAGTGAACACACAACAACAACCATCATCATCTTCCACTCACAACTACGTGCAACAACAATACATTCCACAACATCAAACTGCTGTAATCCCACAACAACAATTCTACCCACAACAACAACAATAACCACAATTCCAAGAACCAGAGTTCACTGACAACGATGAATCTATTGCAGCTTTGACACAAGCATTTGCTCTTTTGACAAAGGCATTCCAAGGACGCTATTCAACACCAACCAACAACAACTAAAGGATTTCATCGAACACTCGCAACAGGCAGATCGCTCAGCCGAGTTTCAATATGGGTAACGGAGGCCAAATGATTGGAGTTATGGGGAATCAGCAAGGATATGCTACTGGATTTCACATGGGTAATCAGAATATGCAGAATCAGTTGGGTCAGTATGCAGGGAATCAGATGGGTCAGTATGCAGGGAATCAAATGGGTCAGTTTGTTGGGAATCAGAGGGGTCAAAATGTTGGTAATCAGGCAGTGGGTAATCAGGTTGGAAATGTTGGTGGGAATTATGGAAATGTGAATGGAAATCAGGGAAATTTGGTTAAGTGTTTCAACTATCAAGGTGTAGGTCATATGGCAAGGAACTGTCCTACTAAGCCGAAAAAGAAAGATACAACATATCTGCAGAAAGCATTGATGCTTGCACAAAAGGAAGAGGCAGGATTCCAGTTGAATGCTGAGGAGAATGATTTCATGGCTCCCATGGATGACATGGAAGACAGAGAGGATGTGAATGCAAACTGCATCTTTATGGCAAATCTTTAGGAGGCTAAGTACGACACAGATTCTGACACACCTCCTGTTTATGACACCAATGCAGTATCTGAGGTACGAATCGATAATACATGCCTCAATAATGATATATTTGATATGTCCCTTCATGAGGAACAACATTCTAAGACTCCAGCAACCACTTATGATACATACCTGGACAAGCCGAGTTGTAGCAATATTTATTCGGCAAATCCCGATATGAATCAAAGTGGAGGCTCAGTTACCGAGCATGTTGAGAATGATGAGTAAAAACGTGCTTTATTTGAATCATTGTTGAACAATTGTAGTATTGAAATTGAAAAAGTGAAAAAGGTCAATCGCGAAGTTAAGGCCGCGAATGAGAAATTGACCACTGAGCTTGAGAGATACAAGGAAAATGTAAAAAGTTTTCAAAGTGATAAAACACGTGAGTCTGAATTTGAAATTGGTTATAAGAAGTTACTTGTTAAAGATAGGGAATTGCAAAACAAATCTGATACCCTTCAAATTAGTTCAACAAAAACCATTAATTCTTTAAAACAGGAAATTTCTGATTTAACAAACCAGCTTTCAAAACAAAAATCAGCTTATACCAATCTTGAAAAAGAAAGTGATGAGTTGAAAAAGGACTTTGCAAAGAAAGAAGATAAACTTTTGGAAGAACTCATAGAGTCAGAACATATGATAGCAAAACTAGAAAACTTATTGGTTAAAACGGGTCATTCGAGTCAAAAAATTCACATGATTACTAGTCAAACTGATCCGATTTACCATACAAAAAACAAAATGGCTCTAGTTAACAAAACTCCTTGTAATCTCAAGAAAGCTCAGGAAGAACAGAATACTTTGTATAATGGAAATGTTTTGTTTACTAAGCATGATCCTCCTATTGCTCGTGATTATGTGGATACGATAGAACTTGCTAAAGAGAGTCAAAACAAAATGAAACAAAAGAATCCAGATTTGAAACCAATTGATTACTACAAACTGAACAAACTTTCTGGAATTAATTTTGTTCCACAAAAACAAGCATATGAGCTTTCCAAAAACCTTTCCAAAAGCCCAGGAATTTCAAAACATGTTTCTAAACCCGAAGTTGTATCCAAACCTCTTTCAAAAATTGAACAGATGTCTTCAAGCAACATTTTTAACACAAGTGCTGCAAGAGGATATCTTGATGATCTTAAAACCAGAATTGGGCAACTTCAAACGACTTTAGAATCTAAAACGAAACTAAATGAGATTAATTGGAATTCCACGGTTCATTTACAACTGAAAAAGATTATTGAAAATGATTTTGCTCCACAAATCAACGCCATTAATGCTAGAGTAATCCATTTTGAACAAACGTTTTTGAAAGAAACAGCTGACTTTGTTAAGGACCACAAATCCCTGATAAAGAAGGCAAATGAATCTTTTAAGCAGATAAATGTTTTGGAAAAGTTAAATGATTCTCTCTTAGAAGCAGTTATGTTTACTGATGTTATGTCTATCATTTTACAAACATATTCTGTTGAAGACGATGAATGACTCCGAGCAGAGACCTCCGCAATTGTTTCAAAATATGAAAATGCTCTTACTAAACTTGAAAAAGAAAATGTGTCATATTTTAACCAACTTGATCGGAAAAACGAAGAATGCAAGTATGACAAATTGTCGTATGAGCGTGCCTTCAAAAACATGAAAGTGCAAATGATCTTTTGAGGTCTCAGCTAGAAAGTCAAAAAGGAAAGGGTGTGGATACTAAGTTTGCAAAACCATCGACTTCGGAGAAACCAAATGCTTCAAAAACGGTTGAAAAACCAAAAATGTCAATTTCCCGGTTTGCTCCAACAGTCGATGAGAAAAAGGATTTCACAAAACCAGTCACTTCACAACCCTTGCCCAAGCAAACAGAAATTGAAAAGATTGTTGTAAATGAAAAAGTTGTTGAATGAAACACAAATGTGCTTACACATGGCCCTTCTAGGTATAGTACACCGAATGTGACCATAAAAACGGTTAAAGAATCTGTTGGTTCTAATGACTTGGTCCAAAATCACCATCTAGAAGAAGCTAAGAAAAAGCCACAACTTCGAAAAGACGGAATTTTAGGTACAAAACCTAGTGTGATGAATTCTACAAGATTCCAAAGCACTGCTAGTAGTAGTAAACTATTACCTAGGAACAATCAACAAAAGACTAGGGATTGGCCTACATCTAAGAGTAGTTGCGAAAAAGAAAATGCTATGCACGTAGAAAACAACACTAGAAATTTTGAGTCTTGTTCGAACAAAAAGCAATTTTCAAATGACTGTAGTGACAAAGTTAAAGTTGTTGTTTTAAACAAAAATGTTGAATTTGTCTGTCATACATGTCAAAAATGTGTCTTTTCAGCTAATCATGATGCATGTATTGCACAATTTCTCAAGAAAGGAAAATCAAGTGTCGGGACACAATCCACTAAGACACCCCTCGTTGAGAACAAGAAAAAAGATAAGAAACCTAATAGGTGGACATCTACAGGATGTAGTTTTTCAAAAACTAAGACTTCTGCTGCATCTGATAAGAAAACTACGCCTAGATCTTACCTTAGGTGCATTCCTACGGGAAATTTTTTAAAAACAGTTGGTCTTAGATGGATTCCCACAGGAAAGATTTTTGATAGTTGTACCAAGACAAGTAATAGTATAAATCTTCAGGATAAGGAAGTAGAAACCACTACAACCATTGATAGCGAACACCCTCAATGTGAGGAAACATGTACTTCTAACACTGTTATTTGTGAAACCTCTTCGTCTTTGGTTACAGGTGCTTCAACTATCTCAGAACCCAGTTCATCAGAGGGTTCAAATTCTGTAAATTCTCTAAAATCATTTTTTCAATCTTCTATTTTTGATTTCCCATTTCTTTTATAAAACAAAAACAAAATACAAAATTTGAAAAACCAACAAAAATAAAATACAAATATAGAAAATTTTCAAAAATACAAAAATATTCTTCTCACGACATGTCTCTCGTATAATCGATATTATGTACGTTTCTAGAAATGTCAGTCAAAAATGACACGGATATGTACATATGCTTGAGCGGGAGTTCACTAAATGTTTTCTAAAACATGTCGTTTCTCAAATTTTCTCCAAAATATGGCTTTCGTATACTTCAGTACAAAACCCGGACCTCAATGATGACTTCTGATTATTTCAGATCAGGACTCGAACGTTCAAAACGGAAATCTTTTTCAAAAAGTTCGAGTAAAAACAAACGAAAAGATTTCAAGCAAAAACTCGTTTTCACAAAAAGACTTGTGTACATTTCAATACATAACTCGCATTTCAAAAAGATAACCCCCTCCAAACCCTTAAAATTGATTTTAAACTCTATGTTTAAAAATATGCTTTCTTTAAGGGGGAGTATAAAACTCATAAGAAAAATGTTCCGATTTCATGCAAAAACAAATCCGTCTATCTCTCCAAAAGCTTTTTCTACTAATCAGTTGATATCAAAAATATCACGCTATGCTATTTTTGAGGGGGAGAAGACGTGATTAAAATGTGATAAAAAATGATTAAAGATTGTGGCAGAATCTCGAAAGAGCTCGACTCAGACTTAACCCTCGAATTGACGAAACAAAAAGTTAGTATTCGAAAGGATTTATCCGAGTAGAAAGTACCGTTTCGAGAAACTCTTCTTAGATGTATACTTTGAAGGGTCTAACTTCCTTACTAGGGAATGTTAACAACTTCAAGTTAGTTATTAGGGCTAGTTATCACCTAAAAGCTGATAATGGATCCCTTTAACTAAGCAACGTAAACGTGTCCCTCGGGTATATGTTTATTAAGAATGGATCAATTCAAAAAGTGCTTACTCCTCCCGCATGTACAAATTTCCGAAATAATACATGAGCACATGTGAAGGGGGAGTCCTTCAAAATGAAATCAAAACTTTCAAAGTGTTAACAAAATATGTTTCATTATCGTAACACTTTGAGAAGATTTTCAAATATTTGGTTTAATGGCAACAATAGGATAGTCATGAAGTTATAAGGTGACTAAGGTTAGGAAAAACCGTCCTATGATCCGCCAGAGCCGGAGGGATCTACCCAAGGACAATTCCAGTAGAGTAGAATTAGAAGTCCTTAGGTATGATTGAAAAAAGGAGTAAATGAGAAAGGAGAGAGAAGGGGTTGAAGAAATAAAAAGAAAAGTATTGAAAAGGGTGAAAAGAAATAGCCCTCCATATGTTCAACCTTAGGGCAGACACCGGGTTCAATTCATATGCTACTGGATGTTACTAAGGTGACACCGGTATTGAAGATAAAGACGTCATAGACCCAGTGACGCAAAGCACTAAACCTTCTAGCCACTCGGGTATCTCTCAAAAGGTACTTGTTTCATTCTCACGGGGAACCGGTGTAATCTATCGACTTGTCTATTGGAGATGGTTGATATTGAAACAGGAGACCTCTCCCTAATCTCCGCATAGGAAACCAAATGTGCACTTATTGAGTCTAGAGCCCTGAGATTCATCAAAAGATCTCATAGGAACACATGACACTTATACACTGGTTGTTCATCATTAAGGACACCAGATGTAAAATTTAGAGTCCTACGCAGATCTTAGCAATCTGCCAGAACATTTATGAAAGGATTCACTATAGCGATTCTCAATGATTGANAGTCTAGAGCCCTGAGATTCATCAAAAGATCTCATAGGAACACATGACACTTATACACTGGTTGTTCATCATTAAGGACACCAGATGTAAAATTTAGAGTCCTACGCAGATCTTAGCAATCTGCCAGAACATTTATGAAAGGATTCACTATAGCGATTCTCAATGATTGAATGGAAACTCCTGCCAGGGTCAACATCAAACAGCCCTGACAGCAGGTCACTTCGGTAATCTCTTGTGGGTTGTGCTTAGTGTTCGCGGTGGTCTCAAAATCGTCTATAGTCATGGGGTGATCTCCAGCGACTCACCTAATCGTTGGTGTACTTCGGTATGTCAGTGTAAGCTCTTTTGGGGGTATCCGATTTGGGAACGACCTTGGTAAGGGTTAGAAGGAGTCTTCACACTATGATTTTGACAATCTCTAATTCCGAACCTGTAAGTACCGGATGTTTATTACTAACCGTTTTCATGCAGCTACCCTTAATTCATTATCATCATCACCACCACACTAGTTTCCACATGCTCATACATACATCACTAAGTCAAAGGAAAGTTCTCACAAAGATCAAAGGATAGCAACAGTCAAAGAAAGATTCTACGCCAAAAAGAAGAATCTACAAAGTAAAGTGACAAAGATCAAAGTGAAAGAACGGGAACAACAAATGTATGTATGACAAAGACTAAAGACGTATGAGCATGTTGGAAAGGCGCATGACCATCAAAGACAAAGAAGTGGCAAAAGGCAGATGACATCATATCACAACAACAAAGAACAAAGAACAAAGAACAAAGAAAATTCAGTTATCAAATATCACAAAGCATGAAAGAACAAAGACAAATGACTATTCTACAACGACACACAAAGTTCAAAGACAAAGACCTAATCACGTGGAGCATCATTCGAATGACCACCCCTTAGGGGGAGATTGTTAGCATTAAATAAATGTATTTAGAAGTGATGGTCATTCTCATAATTAATATGTGTTGTGTCGTTAATTAGAATAGGTATTTGATTATTAAATGGGCAATGGACTTGGTAATATAGCATGTTATAAGTTTCATAAGCCTAATATAAAAGTATGTAAACCAAGTCCATAAAGAAAAGCCCATGAAAGTCCATCCATTATGTAAACACTATAAATACCCCACACCTCCTCACTTGAGAGGTTGGTTGCTTAGGGGAGAATAGTGTGTGTGTTTCATTAATATAAGTTTCTCTTTCTCTCACTACTCTCTCTCTCTCTAAGTTATACTCAAGTTTCTTATGTGAAATAGTTAGTTCTACGGTCCTACGTAGATGAAAATAAAGAAAGATGTATAAAATTCAAAAACCTAAAATTTCTTGCTTGAAAAAAAAACTGTACGACCTTAGTTCTGGTTTCCTTTCATGCATTTGAAATGATTGTTATTAACTACTGTACTAGTGTCATATGTTTGTTATTAACTATGTTTCTAAATAATATAGCTTTGTTTTCCTTTATAATGATTGTTATTAACTATGTTTGTTTTGTTGTATGTGTAGATATCGAAGATGGGATTGCCAAGCAAAACGCTAAAGAAAAAGGGAAGGGAGTTACAAAAGATTAAACGATTAATTGTCTTTTGTTGAAAATGATTTAGTTTGTTTATTTGAACGATTTAATATGTTTTTGTTGGAATTTTATACGTTTTGAAACGCTTGTAAGTTACGATACATTTGGTGATATGTTTTTTTTCCTATTTTTACTAGCATGAGCTATGAGTTTTTGTTTTTGTTTAACAAAATACGGGAAGTACCGGATTGGTACCGATTTCCCAGTACCGAGTACCGGTACCGAAATCCCGTACGGTACGGTATCGGTACCCTTTTGCATGCTCGGGAAAAAACGATACTACTAATTCTGTACGGTACATTACCGGTACTGATACCGTGCTCATCCCTAGTGTTGAAGGTCCCCATTCAAGAGTTTAAACCCTAGCTATTTTTCCTACATGAGTAAGTAATCACTAATCTTTGACCAATTTAAGTTAGGATTCATAGAGACAAAATTGGGGGTTTTGGGTAAAAAAGAGATTTTTGTATAATTGAGGAAGTAATATATTAAAGGCTTAAAGCTTCTAAAGGGTGTTGATTAAATGAGTGAATTTGGGGGTTTACAATGATCATGTGCATGCTGAAGCTGAGCTAAGTTATGTTAATGGGTTGCGTAAACCCTCTAATTTATTTATATATGAATTTGACAGATGACATGTATATGTGATAATTCTTGTTCAGGAATCAAGAGTTTGATGATAGCATTGAGGTAGTTTAGCCATGGAATGAAGGTAAGTAATTTGGCTATAACAAGGTGTTATATTGAGTTTATCATATATTGTATTATGTGTTATGTGAATGATTTGTGATAAGAGTATAGAAGGCTTACGGTATAGTATGCTTGAACTAAAATTAGAATGAGTCCTAGTTGGTTAGAACTTGCTAAGGATGCGGTTAGCCTAGTTGATATACTAGTGAAGGTATGTGAGTTTATATGGATATGAAAGAATGTTTGGTTAGTGCTTTTATGTAAGTGATAGTTTGAATTAGTTTTTTAAACTAGTGATTGGCGTATATGATGAAAGTATGTCGAATGATGTGTGATAGCTTGTTATACTTATTACGTACTAAGAGTAATGCTTACAGTTTAGTTGTTAACCGTTTTTATAGGTCAATGTGAAGCATGAGAGGTCTTTGTTAAAAGGCCTTAGGTTGGAAGCAAAGAATTGAAAGTCGATTTTTTGGAAGTCGATTTTCCGGAAAAAGAATAGAGATGAAAATGTGTTAGGTTGACAGAATATTTTTTCCTATGGGCAATTCCAGTTAAAAAAGGTAAAGTAAAAAAAAATTAAAAAAAATAATAATAAAATCTTCGAGTTTGATTTGTGGTGTTTCACTTATTTGTTCTTAAAATAGAAAGGATCATTGATATAGTTTGATAGCACATGCACCTGTAACCTCTTCATAACAACTTGTACACGCATTGATTTATAATTTATAAAGCAGACACTTTGTATAAGTTACTAGGGCGAACCTAATATCATAAGAATAACATGATCCTTGCCACTAGGGCGGACCTAGAAGGTTTTTGGGAGTTCACAAGAATCTGATGGATGTTTGCCGCCTAGTGTAAATTTTCGTAAAAATCCCGATTTCTCCTAAATGATCTTGGTCTGAAATTTTGTGTTACATAAATACAGGGATTGTTTAGTTAGTCCACTAATATGTCAAAAGAAAAACAAGTCTTTTTAATTTGTTAAATAGTTTTAATAAAATCACACATTTTAAGTAGTTTGTTTTATTTCCTTTATACTCGTAAAAGAAAATTTGTGCATATGATGACTTACGCTGCGTTCCCGAGTTTTATTTTTGAAAGAAGAGAAAAGAAGTGGGAAGAAAATAAAATAAATTTGTGTTCTTGAGTTTTTTTTAGGAAAGAAGAGAAAAGAAGAGGAGAGTAATTTTGGCTAAACTTCTTTCCAAAACTTTCTTCCCAAAAGTGAGATGATTTGGAGAGAAGTTATATTATGAAGCTTTAAATAAATAAAGTTAATTAGATAACCTAATATAAAACATAACTTCTATATATAACCAATGGTATAATTGTAAAATCATCTGTTATCTCTTCTTTTCTCTCCTTAGTCGGGAACATGATATAAAAAAATTAATTTCATTCGGCTCCTGTTTGCCACAACTTCGGGGATGTTTGGCTAAGCTTATTTAGTGGGCTTATGAGCTTATTAGCTTATATAAGCTCATTAGCCCAAACCAAGTGTTTGGCTAAGCTTATATAAGTGGGCTTAAACCCAAACCAAGTGTTTGGCTAAGCTTATATAAGTGGGCTTATGAGCTTATTTATGGGGGTTTTGATAAGCCAAAGAAATGAGGCTTTTTTATGAGGCCTTCGGCTTATTTAACTCAGCCCCTTGTCAATGTACATTTTTACCCTCTTCTCCATATCACCAGTATCCATAACTACCCAAGTAGCTCCTCGAATCCTCTCACATCTCTCAATAATGAAGATCAAAACAACACCCTCACTCATTCATTCATGCTAATATACGAATCACAAATCACAAATTACAAAATTAAATGCAACAGTACACATCCAAGCCTCATTCAATGAAAAAAAAACTTGGTTGCTTGCACAACTAATCGAAGAGTCTGCTGGAAATGAGTTCACCGGAAATGGTTTCGCTGGAGATACTGTGACTGCTGAATTATTGTGTTGCTGGATAAAGGTTCAGGTAATAATGTAAGTATACTAGTGTCTTCATTAATTGAACAAGGCATATAGTTGTCATAATTTGTTCAATAACTGAAAGGCACAGATCCTGTGGTAAGATTATGGATAGGATTGAACAAGGCATATAGTGAGAATGTTTGGAATTAGAAAGAACTAAAAGGTGTGGTTTGCATTGATGATTATTGATGTATTGTGGGATAGCTGATAAGTTACCAGGGAGTGATAAGGATAAGAAAGGAGATGAGTCGCATTTATATTTTGCCCATCGGAGGCTGAAACAGAGTCGAAAGATTGAAATGGGATTGTATTAAACCATATCCTTTTTAGTCATTTACCAACATAAACCAATATAAGCCAACATAAGCCAAACCAAACACTTTTGAGCTTATAAGCTTATTAACCATGAGCTAATCCAAACACTAACATGGGCTTATAAGCTTAGCTTA
Organism: Artemisia annua; assembly: GCA_014162995.1. Taxonomy (NCBI): domain Eukaryota; kingdom Viridiplantae; phylum Streptophyta; class Magnoliopsida; order Asterales; family Asteraceae; genus Artemisia; species Artemisia annua. The sequence goes on from LBNU01001288.1 coordinate 58,622, forward strand.
TATAAGCCATAAGCCAATAAGCCTAAGCCCACTAAATAAGATTAGCCAAACAAGGCTTCAACTATTTTTTTTCCTAATTTGGACAATAATAGCAAATTGTTTGCGTCGTTTTCTCGTGTATTAGGTTCCATTTCCTATGTCATCTTCCTCTCTTTTTTCTCATTCTTTGCTCACTTAGAGCATCAGGTGTAGAGCTCGTCGTTCTCTTTGCCGTCCTACGTGGTTGTCTCGTCGTCCTCGCCGCCACACCGTTTGAGCTCGCCGTTGGCTCATCGTTGGTCTGCATCTCGTGGCCACAACGAGCGAAACTCATGTACTTTTGTCAGGTAAAGTGAAATAAAAACGTTGTGTAACGTTTTAAATAATAACGTTAACTTTTTTTTTCTTTCTTTTTTAAAACCCAAATTAAATTCACACTATAAATACCAAACATACCAAACATTTTTTACATACTCCTATCAAATACCAAACATATTTTACATTAAAAAGAAAGAAACATGGAAAGCGACTCATCGTATTCAAGTATTAGCGACTTTGGAGAGATCGCAGAGCTAGAGATGAGAGTGCAAGAGTTTGAAAACGAGCAAATGTTGCAAAACCAAGAAGCCGGTCCATCACAGCGACGTAAATATATCTGTCGTGAACGTGAAATTGCTGAAGCACGTCTAAGGGGCGACTATTTCGGTGACCAACCAAATATACGGACGAACAGTTTCAACGCCGTTACCGTATGAGCCATAAACTATTTTTAGAAATAGTCCAAGGTATTGAAACATACATTGAAACTAATCATCCTCTTCCTGCACATTTTGATTTCTTTAGACAACGACCAAATGCTTGTGGTTTAATGAGTTTTAGCGTGATTATGAAATGCACATGTGCCCTACGCCAATTGGCTTACGGGGCATCACCTGATGCATTAGACGAGTATTTACAAATAGGTGAACACTGTGCACGCGATTGTCTAGATTTTTTTTACTATGTGCATAATCCAGTTGTTTGGGAGAGAGTTTTTAAGAAAGCCAACCGAGGAAGACATTCGCAACTTATACCAGGCACATAGCATGGTTCATAAGATTCCGGGAATGTTGGGAAGCATCGATTGTATGCACTGGGAATGGAAGAATTGTCCGAAAGAATGGCAAGGGCAATTTCACAGAGGTGATAAAAAGTATCCAACTATTATGCTTGAAGCTGTTGCTTCATATGATCTGTGGATTTGGCATGCGTTTTTTGGTGTTGCAGGTGCGAATAACGATCTTACCGTTTTGTATAATTCTCCGTTATTCGATGACCTGATTGATGATATTGGCCATCAAGTTCCGTTTGAAGTATACGGACATTCATTCAAACATGGTTATTATCTAGCTGATGGAATTTACCCACAGTGGGCAGCGTTTGTCAAATCCTTCACTGTTGCAACCGACCCAAAAAACGCCGCATGGAAGGCGAAACAAGAAAGTGCTCGAAAAGATATCGAAAGAGCTTTTGGTGTCCTCCAAGGACGGTGGCATATTATTGCCCAACCGGCGCGTGCATGGACTGTGGGCAAGTTACGGAGAGTCATGTACTCGTGCATCATATTGCATAACATGATTTTGAAAGATCAAAAATTTGCGATATCCGAAGCTGCCGAAATTTATATTCCTCCGACACCAAATATGCAAAAGACATGGGTTGAGCGTTGCGCAACGCAAAGAAGAAAAACCAAAGAACTACACGATAAACGCACACACGCAAGGCTTCAACGATGTCTCATCGAGCATGTTTGGCATCACCAACAATGGGAAGAATATCAACGGAATAGGAATAATTATTATCGTATGTTTTTTATTTTAATGTCGTATGTTTTTTTATTTTAATGTCGTATGTTTTTTTTTTAGTTCCTGTCGCATGTTTTTTATTTGGATGAAATAAAATTAGTATGTTGTATTATTATTTTTAATGAGTGAAATGAATTTAATTTATTTATTGAAATGAATAAAAAAAAATAAATGTGCAAGTGGTGGGGCCCGAATGAAGAGGCTAAGGTTAGTTGTTTAGGGAGGGGGGTTAGTTATGAAGAGGTGTTGAGTGATGTGGCACCCCGTGGGGCCCGAATGAAGAGCCAAATTTCGCCATCCACAGCCGATGCTCTTATATTGTTCCATTTCTTCAACTTTGGTCTCTTTTTTACAACTTAACTCTATTTGGCTTCGAATCACATCCTCCGTAACATATTTGGCACCAAAGTGTGATCAAGATGATGAAGCGATTACCACAATTTCTCTTTTCCATAAGTCTATTACTTATGGTTTTTGCATCGGTAGATGGACAAATAAAGTCGATTATCGTATTTGGTGACTCCCAACTTGATTCGGGTAACAATCGCTTCATCAAGAATTGCATCCTTCAAGCCAACTTCACACCTTATGGTTCGAGTTACTTTCACCATCCCACTGGACGGTTCACTAATGGTCGAACCCTAGCAGATTTCATTTGTAAGTCTTGACTCTTTCTACACACTTCAACATATATTGGAGTAGTTTTCATGGTAAACATGACAAATAGATAAATTAGCACCTTTATGTTATGTTTTTTTTATTAATTCTAATTTGTGGCGGGGAAATGTGCAGCTCAATATTTGAATATTAAATTCCAAAGACCATACCAAGAGATATACCGAGAGTTAGCAAATGGCCGGAATCGTTTTCCGCCCAACGGAATCAACTTTGCCAGCGCCGGAAGTGGGCTTTTGCGGAATACAAACAAGGAATTGGTATGATAGACGACCCTCTAACTTTACAAGTTAAATAATTATGCTTTTATATTATGCAAAACCATATATATATATACGTGATCAAAGTTGTTTTCCTCAAATTACTATAGATGAACTAATTTAATTAAAAAAAATTAAATGACCAAATGATCTCTACATACGAACCCTTTTCGTATGCACTCATGATGTTGTCAGTTTCCTAAAAATAGCAAATTTCATAATATGTAGTGTCATAGAAACAATATGCAATTATAGCAGTCTTTATTTAAACAATGCCAAAAATTGCAAAGGTACATCTTGCATGTTTTCTATTTATAAACGTGTAGTTGCCGATCAGGAACCCTATTTGCCAATTTTAGTATGTACACCTTTCACTCTAAAATCGTCTTCCCTTCATATTGTTAGTGAACTAGTACTTAGTGTTAACATTAAAACTTAGTGTTAACACTATTTGCCAATAAGGTTGTTTATTGTCCGAATCTACGTTTGAACCCTATTTGCCGATTAGGAACCCTATTTGCCAGTTTTAGTATGACCATTTAAAACTATGTATATTGTATCAAACTTGTTATTCACTCAAGAATTACACAAGTTTACATGGTATCACAACCTCCTTCGATCCTTTCCAAAACATCCACACAAACCCTAAATTTTTTTTACCGTCCAATTCACATCTTGATTTCCTTTTCAATTTATCGTTAAAGCTTGATTTGCTAGTTTTTTGTCATCCTATAGAAAAGTTCCAAAAATTGTGTCAGACACATCTGAAGACCCACGTCTACACTGAGAGTTGTCCTTTTCTTCGTTTGACAATTAGTTTTTCCTTTGTTTATAATAGGTTTTACTTTGACCGATTGTTATTGTTTTCCCCTTTTCTATTTGACCCTTACCTGTAATTGGTCTAAACCCTTTTGATTGTTTCACCGCAACAATCAACACCACCATTCGCTGCCTTCAGAAGCAACGATTAGCCAACAGTCGTTGCCAAGACTAATAATAACTCCTACGTACGGACGTACCACACACCATCAATCTGGCAAACACTAATTGCACGTATAGCCTGCAAAGTTTGGGACATGCCCAATTGCTTCAGATTGCCCAAGCACAACAACAGTTACTAGCTCTATATGAGCTCCTGCAAAACCAGTCATNAAAAAAAATTAAATGACCAAATGATCTCTACATACGAACCCTTTTCGTATGCACTCATGATGTTGTCAGTTTCCTAAAAATAGCAAATTTCATAATATGTAGTGTCATAGAAACAATATGCAATTATAGCAGTCTTTATTTAAACAATGCCAAAAATTGCAAAGGTACATCTTGCATGTTTTCTATTTATAAACGTGTAGTTGCCGATCAGGAACCCTATTTGCCAATTTTAGTATGTACACCTTTCACTCTAAAATCGTCTTCCCTTCATATTGTTAGTGAACTAGTACTTAGTGTTAACATTAAAACTTAGTGTTAACACTATTTGCCAATAAGGTTGTTTATTGTCCGAATCTACGTTTGAACCCTATTTGCCGATTAGGAACCCTATTTGCCAGTTTTAGTATGACCATTTAAAACTATGTATATTGTATCAAACTTGTTATTCACTCAAGAATTACACAAGTTTACATGGTATCACAACCTCCTTCGATCCTTTCCAAAACATCCACACAAACCCTAAATTTTTTTTACCGTCCAATTCACATCTTGATTTCCTTTTCAATTTATCGTTAAAGCTTGATTTGCTAGTTTTTTGTCATCCTATAGAAAAGTTCCAAAAATTGTGTCAGACACATCTGAAGACCCACGTCTACACTGAGAGTTGTCCTTTTCTTCGTTTGACAATTAGTTTTTCCTTTGTTTATAATAGGTTTTACTTTGACCGATTGTTATTGTTTTCCCCTTTTCTATTTGACCCTTACCTGTAATTGGTCTAAACCCTTTTGATTGTTTCACCGCAACAATCAACACCACCATTCGCTGCCTTCAGAAGCAACGATTAGCCAACAGTCGTTGCCAAGACTAATAATAACTCCTACGTACGGACGTACCACACACCATCAATCTGGCAAACACTAATTGCACGTATAGCCTGCAAAGTTTGGGACATGCCCAATTGCTTCAGATTGCCCAAGCACAACAACAGTTACTAGCTCTATATGAGCTCCTGCAAAACCAGTCATAAGCTCTATGCGGTTTTCAAGCCCAACAAAATTACTATGTCCAGTCCATGCCTAATCCTCAGCTTCAACGGGCCCACATGGCCAATCAAGCCAAACTAAGTGCTTTACAAGTTTTTAGCGTTTCAACTCCTCAAAACTTTGTTGACACAGGTTGGAATATGGACACATGTGCGTCCTCTCATTTAAATTCAAATGCAAATAATCTTATTACTATTTATAATAAAGGTATTTATTGGTCTGTCTTGTTGGTGACGGTAAATCCATACCTGTCACCAACACGGGCCATAGCTTGTTGCTTAACCCTCACCATCCTCTTCACCTGTATAATGTTTTAATTACTCCTCATATTGTAACAAATTTAATTTTCGTTCGTCAATTTACCTGTGACAACAAAGTTTCTATTAAATTTGACGAGTTTGGTTCTATGAAAGGCTATTTAACTCGGAAAATTCTCCTCCGTTGTGATATTATCGAAGACCTATATTTTTGTTCGTCAATTTACCTGTGACAACAAAGTTTCTATTAAATTTGGCGAGTTTGGTTTTTCTATGAAAGGCTATTTAACTCAGCAAATTCAAGACCTATATCCTGTCACCTCGCCTACATCCTACCCACAAGCTTTTCTTGCTAGTCATCACACGTGACACCAATGACTTGGACATCCGAAAAATGAAGTACGTTTTTTTTTTTTTTTTTTTTTTTTTTTTTTACTTTCTAATAATGTTATTTTGTGTAATAAAGTGAAGTCTACTCACCTTTGCCATGATTTTCAACTTGGAAGGCATGTAAGGCTTCCATTTTCTTTTTCTAATACTGCAGTTAATTTTGCTTTTGATATTGTACATTTAGATTTGTGGACTTCCTCACTTTCGAGTCAAATTGGTATTAAATACTATGTTTTTTTAACCATTATTCTCACTACTTAGGTATATCCTTTACGTAACAAATCTCATACTTTTGCTAAGTTTGTTTAATTTCATTCTCTTGTAAAATCTCAATAAGGAAATTGAAACTTTTCAATATGACCATGGTGGTGACTTTGATAACAATGATTATTTACCAAATCGTTCCCCTACACCTCTCAACAAAATGGTAAATCCAAACGTAGATTCGGACAATAAACAACCTTATACGTACCTTACTTTTCCAAGCTCATATTTCACCTAATTTTGGGTCAAAGCCCTTCACATGGCCACGTACCTCTTAAAAATTTTATCATCCACCACCATAAATAACGACACACCTCACTTTCGTCTATATAACATAAAACCCAACTACACGTCTTTACATGTCGTTGGTTGTTTATGTTATGCCCACATTGATACTAATCATAAACTTAGCCCACGCTCCTCGCCATCTATTTTCCTTGGCTACCCATTAACCACTGCGGATTTTGTTGCCTTAAACTTTCCACCAACAAAATCATCACTTCACGTCATGTCACCTTTGATGATACCAATTTTCCATTCGGGTCCGTCACACCTAATGATGCCCCTTCCTACACCTTTCTCGACACCGCTCCAAACCTTATAGCTCGCCATATTCTCCAACAACCAACTCCTATTCCAAATTCCTCTGGACCAGCCTCCACGTCATTTCATACCAGCCCAACACCACCGGTCCAGCCCACCGGCCCAACTGCCCCATACCATTGACACATTCCCCACACTGGTTACTCCCAGCCCAACTACTGATCATATCCATCCTACCACTGAATCAAACATCACACCGATTACTACCGGCCCAACACCAACTATCCAACCTAACCGACCTCCTCCTCTCATACCTAATCCAGTCGCGCCTAATCCTCATCCACCCAACCTCAACTCATCCCATGATCATGCGTTTTCATGTTGATACTAATAAAAAGAATTCTCGTTATAATTTTCATATCTACCATTTCTCCCGTTCCAAAGTCATACACCTATGCAATCAAAGATCCTAATTGGCAACGTGCTATGCTTGACGAATACAATACTTTAATTACAAAAAATACTTTGGTTCTTGTGCCACAACCACCTGACGCGAACATTGTTCGTTCAATGTGGTTGTTTAAGCACAAGTATTTTGCAAATGTATCTTTAAGCAGGTCCAAGGCTCGCCCTATTGCTAATCAGAACAATCAATAGTTAGGTGTTTATTATGATGAGACATTTAACCCGGTAGTTAAACTGATCACTATTAGGACGGTTCTCAGTCTCGCTGCTTCTCGGCATTGGCCTGTTCATTAGCTCAATGTCAAGAATGCTTTTCTCCATGGTACTTTATATAAGACTGTCTATATGCATTAGCCTCCTGGTTTTCGGGATCCTTGATGTCCTGATCATGTTTGTCTTCTTCAATAATCGTTATATGGCCTTAAACAGGCACCCCATGTCTGGTTTCAGCGGTTTGCGAATTTTGCCCCTCGTATTGGTTTTTCTCACATCATATGTGACTCGTCCTTGTTTCTTTATGAATTGGATTTTAACATTTCTTATTTATTACTATATGTGGATGATATTTAGCTGACACCTTCATCTATAACATTATTACAAAAGATTATAGTTTCTTGACGCCAGGAGCTTTCTATGACTGATCTTGGTTAGTTAAACTATTTTCTAGGCATTTTTGTCACCCGCATCACCAATAGGATGTTTCCTTGCCAGAAAAAGTATGCAACGGAGGTTCTTGGGCGTACCGATATGCACAATTGTCATTCTTGTATGTCGGGGGTTGATGACACTCAAGTCGCTGATCCGACTCTCTACAAGAGTCTTGTTGGGGCTTTACAGTATCTCACTTTCACTAGACCTGATTTGTCTTATGTGGTTCAGCAGGTTTGTCTCTATATGCATGATCCTCGGGAGCCTCATCTTGGTGCTCTTAAGGTGATCTTAGGTTATTTTCGCAACACTTTGGATTATTGTCTTCAGTTGTATTCTTCCTCGGCATCTTCACTGGTTGCCTATCCGGATGCTGATTTGGTAGGCTGCTCAACTACTTATCGTTCTACTTTAGGTTTTTATGTTTTCCTTTGCAACAATTTTTAGTCTTGGTCACCTAAGAGGCAATACACTCTGTCTAGTTCTAGTGTTTAGGCTGAGTATCGTGGTGTTGCCAATGCAATGGTTGAGACGTCCTCGTTACAGAATCTTCTTCGAGAGCTTCACTCTCCTATACATTTTGCCACTATTATTTACTGTGATAATGTCAATGCCGTTTATTTATCTTCCAATCCCATGCAACATCAATGCACGAAGCATATCGATATTGACATTCATATTGTTCGGGATCGGGTTGCTACAAGATATGTTCATGTTTTGCATGTTCCTTCACGCTATTAGTATGTCGATATATTCACTAAGGGTCTTCCGTCTGCCGTGTTTGATAAATTTCGGACCGGATAGAGCGTTGTCCGTTCTCCCACTCCAACCGCGGAGTTAGTAGACTAGTATTTAGTGTTAACACTGTTTGTATTGGGCCATGCTCGTTTGACTATTTAATATTATTTATATTGTACTCAAACTCTTTATTCAGTAATAAGAATTACACAAGTTTACAGATTGTTCATGTGAAAGTTTAATTAATTATTCAAGAAGACTTGCAAAATGGGACAAAACACAAAAGTAGGGGCATAGGTTTTAACTATAGGAACTTAGAGATTTTCTTTTATGTCCATGGTACGGTGTTAAATGTGAACTACTTTAACAATGCATTTATACCATCATTTTGTTTGTGCCATGCTTGATGAGCAGGAGGTGACGCCAATCCAAGAACAACTACAACAATTCCAAGCCCTAATCGATCAAAAGCATTTACATAAGAATCAAATCATGAAATCCCTTATTTTTATGGCCTCGGGTTCAAATGACATTTTTAGCTATTTCCTATTACCTGACGCGTCAAAACTAACCCCTCAACAATATGTAGTTACAATGTTGAAACAACTATCTCTCTTTGTTGACAAAACCTACAAAGTTGGGGCTCGCAAGTTTGTCTTTTTCACAATAGGGCCACTGGGGTGTATTCCTGGGAGAGTCATCATACGGGGTGCACCTACTGACCGTTGCATGGGAAGGATGAATCTCATGGCTAAACAATATAATGAAGGATTGGAACTTTTCATAAAAAGTATACCTACAAAATACCCTGGAGCAATTGGTGTTTATGCAGTAGTGTATAATACTGTACAAAAATTCCGTGCTAACCCAAAACATTACGGTACATTTTCTTTAACATATTCTCATATTAGACTCCTTATGTTAATGACTAGTTAATTTGCTAGCTATCACATAAACTCTTTTTGTTTTGTTTTGTTTTATATTTTAATGACTGATTAATTTGCTATCACATAACGATTGTATCAGACGACATTTACGTACACCATCTGAACAATGTTCAACTTTGCATATATTTTATAGTTTCACATATACATGCTAAGCTAATTTACCCGACTCATATATAATACATATCTTCTTGTCTTTTTTATTAGGGTTCTCAGATGTAAGTGAGGCATGTTGTGGGGCTGGATCCCTAAATGGCGAGTTGCAATGTGGGTTAAAAGGCTACAAGATGTGTTCAAACCCAAATGAGTACTTTTTCTGGGATTCTTTTCATCCTACGCAGCGAGTATATGGGCTTCTTTCGAAGGTATTATGGGCCGGAAACCGAAAACAAATATGGCCAGTTAATCTGAAGACTCTTGCCAATATGACCTTCTCATCCATATGAACCTATAAAGGGCTTATAACATTATTTAGAGGTTTTCTGTAGAAGAAACATAAAGGTTTGTTTAAAAAAAATATTTAAATTGTGTGAGATATTTATTGCTTTTCTTACATTCTGTTTTTGATAGTATAAGTAGTACACTATTAATGCTAAGGCTTGTTATGTTAATGTCGTTTGATATCTTAACTATGGGTTCTGTATGATATGAATAAAGACGTTTGTTTTATTAATATTTGATGTTTTAAATCTGTGTTTTTAACATGGCAATAAAGAAAAGAAGATATAATTAGTCTTTTTCTTAATCCAATGTGACAACAAAATAAATCTGACACACACAAATTGAAATGTATAAGGGCAATGATAGCTACTGGTGTAACTGAAAAAGGGTCGAGCTACTGAATGAAACCAGGTTCAGAAGACAACTAAATGTTACACGTTTGAATCAAATCAAGTATAATCAGTTCAGTTCTTCAAGTGAAAAATCATCACTCACATGACACATCGCTACAAAAACTAACAGAAGATGTGGAAGAATAGCACATGTAGATTGTCACCCAAGGACACAAATAAAAGAATTATGTTCATCGTCAAAGCAAATATTGTTATGTAAAAGCAATAGATTTGTGAAGTAAAAAAGAAAGTAAAAATATAGCACATTTAAATCAGTATATGGTAGCCAAAGCAAATATTGTTATGTAAAATCAATAGATTTGTGAAGTAAAAAGAAAGTAAAAATATAGCACACTTAAATACATATATGTTACAGAAATGAATTTGAATAGCTTAAGTTGATTCAGTTTCGTACATCTAAGTCTTGATCGAAAGACATTACTCACAGACATATTAGTTTATACAGTTGATTGAAAATCATACAACGTTATCTTTCGTGGATTTCAGATGAGAAAGATTAACAAGATTAAATTTTTTTAACCAATATCCGTTCTATGTACTATGATAATTAAACATGGCAAAATGTTGATGCACTTTTCTCTTTTTTTTGATTCTATTTCCATGTCATTTTCCTCTATTTTTCTCTTTTCGGTCACTTATATCGTTCCGTTTCTTCAACTTAACCTCTTTGCGACAACTTCTTTAACTTTAAACTCTAAATTAGCTTCAAGTCACATCATTTGTAAAACAATTGGCACCAAAATGAAGAGATTGCCACAATTCATCTTTATGCTCCTCGGTGTTTTCTTATGGATTTGGAATCCGCCAATGCACATATTAAGTCTCTTTTCATCTTTGGGGACTCAATATTTGATCCGAGTAACAATCACTTTGTCAAGAACTGCACCATTCAGGGAAACTTCACACCTTATGGTTCAAGTTACTTTCTCCATCCCACAGGACGGTTTACAAATGGCCGGACCATCGCTGATTTCATTGGTAAGTTTTGTTTCTTTCTACACACATTGGTCTATCACCATTCCTATATTAATGGGACTTATAAACATACGATATACTAAGCTATATTATTTAACTTTAGGCTATATTATTTGTGGCTGATAATATCATGCAGCACAATTTTTGAAGATTAAGTTTCAAAAGACCATATCAAGAGGTATACCATGAATTAGCAAAAGACAGCCGAAATGGTTTTCCGGCCAATGGAGTTAACTTCGCCAGTGGTGGAAGTGGACTTTTAAATGATACAAACAAGGATGTTGTAAGATGATTAACCCTTTATCGTATAACTTTAATTTGAATTACCTTTGCAGAAATTTATCATGCTTTCGATATACACTTAAAAGAGATATCGGAAGTTTGATGACTAGTTAGAAGTTGATGTCATTGTTTGCATTTAACTCGTAACTGTTCTTTAAAAATATTTTTGCAGAAATTTATCATGCTTTCGATATACACTTAAAAGAGATATCGGAAGTTTGATGACTAGTTACATTACAAAATGCTAACCTCATTTTCTTTTTTTTTTAGAAAGGCAATAATTTTATTAAAACAACCTAGCAAGAAGCTAGAAAGTACATCGGTGAAACACTTACCAACACGACCCTATCAATACAAAGACCCTAAAATAAACATCGTGAGTAACCAAACAATCAAAATAATAAAACTCCACCATCTCAACCCGAAAACGCTAACCACTCAAGGGCAATCACCTTGTAAGAAGTATGGAAACAAATGGAAACCACAACACGACCACGACCACAACTTTAACCCTTGTACACAACTCGCCGAAATCTCTAACAAACCAATTTGAACCACACTATCGAACGAGGTGGTGGCATGGCGAGATGCAGAAAGAGTTGATGGAGAAATACCCTCAATTGTTCGAGAACCACAAGTTCAAATAATAGCCCTTGATCCTTGCTAAACGACCTTATCCGTACAACGAACCATAAACACGACCTCACCCGTATACAACACACCCGAACATCAATCCAATTGCCCGAGCCATCACCGTCACCACGAGCTCACAACCACTAGGACCTCACCATCACCACAACCTCAACAACCTCACAACCCCACGACCTCACAACCACCACGACCTCACCATCACCAACACAACCTCATAACCCCCAGTACCTCACAACCAACACGACCTCACAACCCCAACGACCTCAACCACCACGACCTCACAACCACCACGATCTCACAAGCTAGCTTGATCATGTAGATAGAATTGGAAGAGACGCAAGCGCGTCGTCTCCTTAGTAGCACTATTAAGGTAAGTGGAATTAACGATTTT
>LBNU01001289.1:3004-38418 GCA_014162995.1 Artemisia annua
TTTGACAATTATTCAACAATGATTCAAATAAAGCACGTGTTTCCTCATCATTCTCAGCATGCTGTGAAACAAAGCCTCCATTATGATTCATATCGGGATTTGACGAATCAATATTGCTATTATTCGGCATTTCCTGGTATGTATCATAATCGTATACTTGTGTCTCAGAATGCTGTTCCTCATGAGGGGACATATTAAACATATCATTATTGTTGAAAGAATTGTTTAATGGTAACTCAGATACTACATTGGCATCATAAACCGGCAGTGTCTCAGAATCTGTGTCGTACTTAGCCTCCTGGAGATTCGCCATGAATATGCAGTTCGCATCAATATCTTCACAATCTTCCATATCATCCATGAGTGCCATGTAGTCAATCTCCTTAGCATTCAACTGAAATCCTGCTTTCTGCTTCTGAGCCAGCATCAATGCTTCCTGCAAATACGCAGGATCTTTCTTATCCACCCTTGAAGGACAGTTCATTGCCATGTGACCGACACCCTGACAATTGAAACACTTTACGACATTCCCTTGATTCATATTCCCATTTCCATAATTCCCAGCAACTGGAGCGACACCATTTCCACCCTGATTACCAACATTCCGACCCCTCTGATTTCCAACAAACTGACCCGACTGATTCCTTGTATTCTGACCCATCTGATTCTGCATAGTCTGATTACCCATGTGAAATGCCTTTGAGAACAAAACAAATGCTTGTGTCAAAGCAGCAGTTGATTCATCATTGTCAGTGAACTCTGGTTCATGGAATTGTGGGTATTGTTGTTGTGAAATGATTTGTTGTTGTTGTGGGTAGACTTGTTGTTGGTAGATAGGTGTTGGTTGTGAAACGTATGGTTGTTGCACATAGTTGTGAGTGGAAGATGATGATGGTTGTTGTGTGTTCACTGGTAGAGGTGTTGGTGTTGTAGCAATGAGTGCAAGAGGATCATGATTCTTAGCCAACTTTTCCTTCCTAACTTCATTTGCCTCAGCTTGGTTTTGCTTCAAGAAGTCATAGAGTTGATCATAATCCACCTGATGAAGATTCTTTGTTTGGTTGACAATTGTGACAAAGCGACGCCATTCTTCTGGTAGATTGTTGATGAACTTAATGTTTGTCACAATTTGTCTTGGTTCCAACTTGTTTCTAATCAGCTCATTCATCAAGGTACGGAACCTGGTGTAGTATGATTCAATCTGTTCACCTGCTGTAGACGTGAAGTTTTCCCATTCTGTTAGAAGCTTGTTCTCAACATCTTGTTGTCCGATTTCCGTTCCATGACAAAGTCTTCTAACTCGTTCCCACATAGCATAAGCGGTTTCACAACTGTCGACTGCAGCAAAGATCTCACGAGGTAATCCAAGTTGAATAAGATGCATTGCCATGTCATCTGCTGCAATCTGCTTCCAGTCTTCAGCTATGTAATCCTCTTCTTTTTGGAGACGATAAAATGGTTGAGTAGGAGGTGTTCCTTCTGGATTTCCCGGATCAAGGATTTCTTTTGGCTGAAATGGACCATTTTCAATGGATTTGATCATGAGCTTGCCATCGGTTTTGGTTTTGATGTAACGAAGCATACGGCTTGTCCATGGAAGATAACCACCTTTTTCAAGCATAGGAGGACGGTTCTCAGCACCGGCAGCATGAATATCTTGTTGAGTTGCCATTATGATTTGATTCAAAGTGACTTGTCGTGAAAGGTTGTTGTTGGATCTTTAGGATGAACTTAGGTTGTTGTTGTAGATTAGGTTTGATGAAACTTTAAAAATCGTATTAGGTTTATTTTTAGTGATTTCATATTTTTCACTCCAAAAATTGAAGTTGAAAATTTTCTTACCCAAATTTGAAAATCACTATGAAATGCAATTCTAAGGTTGCACGAAAAATTTGAGTTTTAAAAATTTTGACGCCAAATTTTACCGAAAAAATTTGAATTTTGGCCTAAAAATTTGAATTTTTGGTCAAAATTTTCAACGTTATACCAAAATTTAAATCTCGCGTAAAAATTGAACGTTTAATCTCCTGTAAAAAATAAATTTTACTCAAATTTTCCCGCCAAAAAACTTTTTTTTTTGGCTTACTCGCTAAATATCCAAGGCTTTCTTACTCCCTGAAAATTCTTGATACTCGCTAAGTATAGGAATGATACTCGCTAAGATATTTTGGTACTCGCTAAGACTTGTTTTGATACTCGCTAAAGTAGGTTGATACTCGCAAGATCTGTTTGATACTCGCAAGAAGCAATGGACCTTACTCGCAATCGATAAGGTTATGAAATGCAAACTCGCCAGATTTTGTGATACTCGCTAACCAAAAGAACAATACTCGCTAAATCCAAGGCAATACTCGCTAACAAAATTCGAAACTCGCTAAAACTCTATAGCATACTCGCTATATCAATACTCGCTAAATCCAGCCAAACTCGCTAATTTTAGATCAATACTCGCTAGAACCTTACAAAAACATCCATACTCGCTTAACTCTAAAATCCATACTCGCTTAACCCCAAAAAAATTAAGCTGATCGAATTTTTTGAACAAGAACGAGTAATATATGATCTAAAACGAGTATAATCCTAACAAAATACCAAAAAACCTTTAACCTTTATCAAACCAAACTTAACTTGCGAAGGAAGAAACCATTCTTATGAAATAAAACCCAAACGACCAAAAAACAAAATACCAAACGACCCAAAAAACCAATCAAAACTAAATCTAAACCAACCTAAATCTATCCCTTGGCGATTGATACCACTTGTAGGAGCCCGTATACAACCTAAATCACGACCTTATTCATCAAATCTTAGAGAGAGAAAGTGAGATGAAGAGAGAGAGAGAGAGATGGGAGGATCATGTGTGTGAAATAAGAACAATATTATTACCAAATGATCAACCAAACCTCAAAGTGAGGTTATACAATAGTATATATAGGTGTGAAGTCTAGGGCTTTCTATCTTATACATATTTGGCCCTTCGACTTTCTAGTTATTGAATATTGAACATATAACTTCTTAGAATACTTTCTAACGCAACCTATTACATGATTCAAGAATATAATGACCGACACTTCATAATATAAAAATACAATGCTAACAAGTTTTGTTATGCCAAACACTCCTTAACAGTGGACATTTTTCGACTCCCTAAACTTGTTCAAATTTCCTAATTTTACTTGGAACATATGCACCTAATTAGATGTGATTAGGAAACAATTAAAACATAGGTTCTAACACATGTTAGCATATAGATCAAGCCGATTATTTTGAACTTACCATAAATGGAAGTTAAGCCAAACAGTGGCATAAACACACAAAATTGATAACGTCAAAGTGTTATCGTCCGACATGCTATGGTTAGTTCACATGATGACTCAACATAAAAACCTTGTGTTTTATGGCACAAACACATAAACCATCTAATCTAGTTTGGTGAATAGATTGTGATGTTACAATGATAATCCAAGACATGCATGTCTAATGGATATGAATGCCTAATCTAAATGAACTTCTTGAATAAGAAGCCTTCAATCATTGAGGATGTCAAGAGCCCTTGAATCTTCATATGTTGGTATGCTTTAATGAATGATGACTTCAAGATCTTGTAACTTTCTTTGGAAAGGGTGATTAATATGTGTTGAAGTGATTTCAAGTTATTGGAAAATAACTAAACTTGGTTTACTATTTATATGTAAAAAGTCCAAAGAGGTTTTCCAAAACCATGTTCCAGAACCATCAAAGATATCTTCCAAATATCTTTCTATATCTATCCAAGATCCTACACAATCTTTTCAAATCTTCTAAAGTCAATTTATAAGATTCACATTCTAGAACATGATGATCCATTGAATGATGTAATTATACAATTTCTATTTTGATTAAAATGTATATCAAAGTTTGTTGTAAAATGTATTACTTAACTAGTTAATATTCTTAAATAGTTAAACATTCCAAATGGTTGGTCAAGGGGTTTGATCATAATATCACATAACAAACATGTACGAACCTGTGTTGTAGCATATGAGGACTTGAGACGTTGAGAGGTGTTGAATGTATGTTGAGACAAAATGTGATTACAAGTAACTTATACATTTTACGTTATGTATCAAGTTATACGTTTGTCATCAATCAAAACAACGAGACTGTATAGATTAAATATCGTAATATTTGCACTAACAACCCTACCATATTGCCTCTTCCATGACACTAGACAATTTTTCCATTCTCAATGCATACAATCAATGCTACCACCATTCTCCGAAAACCATGAAGATGCTCATGTCTTGCATTTAGATTATGAATGTCGTTAAAGTTTGGTTTTCTTAAAAACTCCGGCATGAACAAATCAATAACGCAATCATTAAAATTATCTAGATAATTATGTGCGGTATGCTCACCCATTTGCAAATAGTCATAAAATAAATCGGGTGTGGTGTCGTACGCCAATTGGCGTATGGCGGATGTGTGTTTCATAATAACACTTAAATTCATTCGACCCGTAGCATCGGGTCAAACTGTAAAGAATTTAAAATGCTTTTGAAGAAGATCGGCAGTATAAGATTTAATACCTTCGACTATTTCAAGAAATAGTTTGCGGCTCATATGATATCTTCTTCAAAAATAGTGTAACGGATACTTACAATCTTCATTAAAATAGTGGCCATCAAGCGTATTTCGGTGGCCTCACGTTCACGGTTGATTGGGTTACGGGTCAATCGAGGTTGAGCTTTTTCTTGTTGTAACCATTAGTGATACTCGTACGCAGTCATCATAAAGTAATCATCGGTTTCGTCGTCGATATCGGAAAAGTTGTTACTTTTTTTTTATCACTTTGATTCGGATCCATTGTGAAAGAATGAATTTGTTTATAGAGAGGAGTTGAGTTATTTGTGTGAAAAATGGTTAGATGGTAATATAATACATATATGGTGGGTATTTAAAATAAAAAATAAAAAGTTAGCCGTTTAAGGAAGTGTATTGATTTTATTTATTTATTTTTATTATTATTTTTTTAATTTTTTCATGTAAACCCCAACTAGCTGTTAGGGTTGTTTTTGAATTTTTTATTCATGTTACCCTCCACCAACGTGGAGCAACATATGGCTCAACGTCTTTTCCAAATCAACAACCCCGGTATCATAAAGCCGGCCAATGTGGTGCCACACGGGCATAGCGCCGCCCGTCGCATTATGGTACCGTGCCCTCTAAGTTATTAAAAGTTGTCTTAGCATATTTTTTAAGTTTCAGTTGGGGACATTGTTAAGTCAACTACTCTTTCTTTGAGTGTTTATAATCTAAATATGGACAAATTATGATGTGTGTAATAAATGTTAGTTTTAATTGATAAAATGGGTATTATTTTTTCATCATAGTTGATAAAATAAAAAAAGCCATTTGTTATTATTATCCTTATATGAAAAATGAACACTTATTTAAACATGTAAATAGTAATGTAGACATTTTTTATAATACTAGAATAAAGGGGATTTACATACATCCTTATGTATACATCAATATTTACATATTTTTCTTGACACGAGTTTTTAATGCATGATGTATAAGGTTATTAACCTAAATTTTGAAAAAATATGTAAATAATGATTTGTATATGAGAATTTTGTGGCTAGAGTTATTTTCTCACTCTTCTTATTTCAATAACTCATCTCGTTGGATCCCATGTAAATGCCCCACAGTATTAGTTTGCAAAATATATTGTATTGTATCATTAATGATCACGAGAAAGGTGTTGTGGCAAAATATTCTCGCATCGTACATCTATGATTCATTTGGTACAACGTGTCAAACGTTTAGATATAATACTTAAGTCCTACAAGCAAAATGAAATTTGTGCAATGAAAGTTTTCCAACAACAATTTTAGAGAAAGGTGCAAAATCCATAAAGGAGATTAGTTATGGTGGGTAAAAGTAAGTTAAAAACTTTAATTATGATTTTATTATTATATAAACTTATGATGGTGGTTGGTAAACTCGATTGTGCCCGGGTTGGTACTAGGTACCGTATATTTATTATTTCCATCACAAACAGATTCGAAACAAGAGGTCTTGAAGTGCCACAAGACGTCGATGAGATTTTGCTTTGTATTGCTAACTTTCGTAGAATTTCAAAATTATAATACTTGATTAGCTAGTATAATCATAAATGAGAAGTAAACTCAGTTGTTACTAAACTCAATTTTTATCAAACTCCATCCTTTAACAAAATTGTTTTTCTTTTCTCTCATTTTTTTATTTTATATATACAGATAAAAAAATAAAAATTAGTACACTCAGTTATTTGTTGACTTAATTTCACCATCATGGACGAACCTTAATGGAGACCGGAGAAGGCCACGGCTCTCCCAAAACCTTAAGGTTTTACGCTTAAAGAAAATACAACTTTATTTGGTTCCTACAATTTAGCTTATATAACACTCGGCCCTCTCAAGTCTCAATAAATTCACCTTAGTTTCGTCTATGAATCACCATTGATTACAAAAGTGGTTTTCTCACAAAGTATTTGAGTTTTAGTCAAATAATGATGTTCTTGCAAAGTATAAGATCAGTCATTGTTCGTTAATATTATTTCGAAAATTTGCTAACATAAATATAGACAACATAGTGGCCAAAGGATATATACGTTGCTCATCCTAATGAGACAATGGATGATTCTATGCAAGTGTTTACTTATTTTCTTAAAAACAGTTTACAAGTTGGTAGGTTAATATTCCTTGATCAACTAAAATGCCAAATTCATTATATCAAATCAAAGATTATTTGGCCCGTTGTTTTAGTGCGTTTCACCTAACCATGAAACTGATAGCAAAAGAGGGTGGCATGATTATCATTTTGGCTTTATATCAAATTGTGAAAACAAGTTTAAGCACCAGACTTGCCATTTTTTTTTAATGGAATTCGTTTTTTTTAGAACCTATTTGCTTGAATATAATCGGTATTTTTTCTTTTGTGACATAAACACGTCACCTAACATTATAGTAACTTTATAAGTGAGACAATAAGATGCAAATATGCTTAATCTGTGGTGAGTGTAATCGTACCATTTGTCTGTATATATTAATTTGATATGAGTAATTGTTTTGTTTGAGTTTGCTCTTGAAATTTTTAAACATGTTATAAGTTTAATTTCTTGTTTTAGTTGTACGCGAGAGCTAATGGCCGGATATGTATACAGATAGCTAATATACATGCAAAAATTTGTGATAAATGACAAATAATTGCTAAAACTTGAACCGTCAATACGTACGCGAGCTAATGGTTAAGAGAAGAAGAAAGTCCAGGATGGAAGATCAATAAAATTTGGTTGGACAATTGGATTGGTAATCAAGCTTTTTGTATCAAATTTCCAAGATTGTTCCGCCTCGAAGAGAATAAAGAAAGCCTCGTTCGGGATCATTGGAATGATGGGTGGACGTGGAGTTGGTCTCGGCCAATTGGTGTAGGTATTACTTCCACTCATCTCTCTAATCTTCTAAATCTTATTGACAATGTGCAGCTCAACGAAGATAAAGATGAATGGGTTTGGACGCTTGATAAATCAAACACGTTTGTCGTCAAGTCTACTCGGCATCATATCGATTCCCTCCTCTTGCCGGATTCCCAGCCTCATACAAGTTGGTGTCGGTACATCCCGAAAAAAGTCAATATCTTTCATTGGTGTGCTCTCCGCAACAGGTTACCCACAAGATGGAACTTAAGCGATAAATGTATTGATATCGAGTCTATTATTTGCCCAGTTTGTATGTCTTCTCCTGAAACGGTAGAACACACTTTGTGGACATGCTCTCTTGCTACTTTCATTTGGTTAAAGACATTCCAATGGCTCGATTTGGACTTCCCTTCTTCTTTAAACATCACAGGAGTTCTTGAAGATTTGGACCATAGACATTTCTCCAAAAAGAACAAAGAGATTGTTGCGGCTATTCTTGGAGTTGTTTTCTGGTCTCTTTTGAAGTTCGAGAATGAAACAATATTCTCTCGACTTTCCCCCAAACGAGCCGGTTTAATGGACAAGATAGTGGAAACTTCATTCATATGGTTTACGAATAGGAATAGAAAATATAATATTTCTTTGAACAATTGGCTTCATAATCCTTTAGTGTTTTCTACTATGAAGTCCTTTTTCTAGCTTCTTCTTAGTTTTAATGAAATTCTTTTGTTGAAAAAAATGTTTAAGAGAAGAGATGTACACAATTTCGGATTAAATACACTTGACAGAACATACAAAACGAAAAACATGGTAAATTTTCTTGTTAGTTTGGGTTTGAACACCACATGAATCGATTCACTCTCTAATCCAACATTTGATTCCATATCATTTCATACATGCATCAACCTAATAAGCATATATAATATATACTCCGTAGTAATCATCTAATGTTTTATATTTTCGCAAATAAAAGATTGAGATGCTTTTCACAAATATACTAAAAAACAGAAGTTTATACGATCGCCTCGAACAGGAAACAGTGTACAGTACTAATCATAATCATGATGTTATGTGATTATAATCATGGTAGGTAATGTTATCCATCTTTTTCTTTTTCATTAATATATATATCCCATATATTTAAGGATGTTATTTTATCTAGTGGGTCCTTTAACAATTTTCTGATTGAAGCAACGTCGCAAACTCATGCAATCAACGTATATGTCACTTTAGATTTTATTTGCATGAATTTTATACTTTATGACGAAACTATGTCGTCAAAATTTGTGTTTAAATATAAATCTTCCACTAATAAAGAAATGTCTTTCGCATAATTATGTTCGACTTAACTATATATAAACATCATGCTATTAGGTTGAAATATTATTAGAGAGGCTTTCGAAAGTACAAACATCAAAGGTTAAGCTACTTGTTATGCAATTTTTGTTTATCTGATAAAACTTATAATTAGAGAAGCTTTGGAAAGTACAAACATCCTTATTTCAAGGTCAAAAGTACGAAACATCCGTATTTCCGTTACAAATACAAGTATATTACGTATGATAAACATGAATAAAAAGGCAAAAGAAATCAATGAAATAGAGCAAGAAATGTGAGGAATACACTCGAAGCCTCGAAGGCAGTGGCGGAGCTAGAAAAAAAATTTTGGGAGGGCCGAAACAATTTTTGTTCCGGAAGAACATTAAATGGGAGGGCCGAAACATTTTTTTTTTCGGAATAACACATGAAGTCGCGAAAAAATACACTAACGGGCTTAGGCTTAGGGGGGCCGGGACCCTTCCCGGTCCCTTAATAGCTCCGCCCCTGCTCGAAGGAATCGTTAGAATGTACAATAAAATATAAGAAGCCAAACAAGATATGGTGAAAAGCAAGTTTCAATCATGAAGAAAATGTTTGAGCAAACCCATGATATTCTAAATGGTGACGACAAATTTTTGACGACGACGTAACAACTCAGTACTAATATATTCGTCCTTATGTTATGCTATGCATACATCTTGTCATCACTACTTTCGCCTAACCGGTATCATGTATGGCTGGTTTATTCACGTTATGGCTCGCCTTATCTTCCGTTCGTTACGTTTTCCATACATGCATGACATACTATACTATAATTGTGATGGTTTCGATAAAGTTGACCTTATATTTGGCACTAAGATGTCCTTTTTGTTAAAAGAAAGTACATGTTTATAACGTTTCATACTTGATGAAAAATGTGATTATATGTTAATAGTTGACGCCGCAAACATGGGTTTTAAGGTAATACAAACACGAAGTTTCTAAACAAGCGATTAATTAAGTATTTGGGGTCCCATTTATACAATAATAATTTTGTTTCATTCAAACGTTTATTCCATGTCGTGTCTATATATAGCTACGTTAGCTATATGCATTTTTGTTTTAATTTTGTATTATTAATATAATTTTGATTTATTATAACATTAAAAACGACATGTGACTCGATTGACACATGATGTCTACATCCCACCATCACTTTTGTGAAAAAGCTTGCCTTTATTAGTTTCGTAATTTCTTAAAAGCCATATATGCATCTTTTTTGAATTTCAACTTAGAAGCTAAAACATTTTGTTATAAATTTAAATATCTAATATGACATACATTTGATAAGTTTAGTTATAAGGCAAAAGACCATCCATTATAGTAAACATTTTTAAAATTCTATAGTTGTGTAATGTGCACACCAAAAAATATAATTGTAGTGCACATGATATATATAGCATCACATATTCATGTTTATGGTTTGAAAATCACCACTCTTATTTTATAAATCTAATTTCAATATGTAAAAAACCTCTTAAAGTTTAATAAACATCTCGTACAACACAAACATTAATTATGAAAAGTTTAACATCTTAAACCTATTCATATCATATAAGTTTTTATAATAAATGCTCAATATAATTTATAAGTTTCAAAAAATCTTCATCTTTTCATAAATCTTTTGATAGCGGATGCCCTATCAAATTTTTGTGTGTAACTAATACAATTGTGTTTATTAAATATTTTTTAACATGCATAAAATGCACATAAATTAGCAAAACCCAAATTGTATATATTAGTATGTATTAGTGGTTTTCTTTACGACTAGGGATGGCAAAAGCACCCGAAACCGACGGGGAAAACCGAAACCCGATCCGGTTGGGTCGGGTTCGGGGGCGAGTTGACGGGTTTGGATGCGGGTTTGGGTATTGATATAATTTTTTAGCCGGGTACGGGTTCGGGTACGGGTTTGGGTAATACCCGCCCGATTACCCGTACCCGTACCCGTATCCGCTTACCCGAATCTATATCCGCTTTATTGATATTAGAATTAACTAGAATATATATACATTATATATAATTTCTTCCATTATATTTTTTATATATGTATCTCTATTACATAACATATTTTATTTTGTACATGAATTATCCAAAAGCGTTAAATCGTTTAATACGATATTCATTTTTTTTAACTTAAAAGAAATTAATATATTATGGTGTTTTCCTTTGTTTTTTCGGTGGATTTTAATGTGACTTAATATAATACCGCCATTTTGTCCATATAATATTCAATTGGGGATAACCGAAACCCGCCGGAAAAACCCGAAAAACCGATGGATTTCATAAACGGGTACCCATTGGGTTTTGGGGCGGGTTTTGGGTATTGATTTCATAAACGGGTACGGGTACGGGTTCACTAAAACCCGACCCAAACCCGACCCTTTGCCATCTCTATTTACGACACTAAGGATCAATAAAGTTTCATCAACTTCCAATTTAATATAGATTATAGAATGAGTGAAATTTCTACAGTAACTAAGTTGGAGATATGTTTCAATTTAATCACTTCAAATTTATTTTAATTATTAAAACACTCAAAATTTTAACAAACTTTCATTTTTTGAAATTATTATGTTAGAGTGACATAAACATAACATTCTTAAATTTGGTTATTCTTTTTATTCAATCATACATTAATTGGTTGTACATAAAGTTGGTCAAAAGTAATTATATTCTGGATATGATTGTTTATTATTCACAAATATTGAATATTGTAATTTTGATAACTTTTATGGTTCATCTAAAATTTGAGTGACCAAAGTGTAACACTCATAAAACTAGTCTATTATTTGATGACATATTACTATAACTTACATAATTATAAATATTTCATTTAACTATAGAATTATGATTACTAGATAATCAATAGATTAATTTTAAATTATTTCGTTAAATGAGTTAAAATATTACGAGTTAATTACTTTCACTGTCCTAGAATTACTGCTTAAGATCAATATACGTTTTAATAAATATAACTATTATTTGTAATATCAGTAAAATTTAATAATACGTATAGATTTCTTTATTTGCTCAGAACGTAATTGTAAATAATTTTTTCGGTTCTTAGAGCAAGTGCAATGGTGCGGTTTTTGAATGACTTTGTATTATTATGACAAGCTTTAAGATTACTTTTTACCATTGGAAGAGATGGCTTTTCAAATAGCTTTATGCAAAAGCTTGTAGTTCTATAAGCGGTTGACGCATGAACTTTGCAATTAATAATTCCTTATTTTAGCCTTATTTTAATGTAATTTTATTTTTAAAAAAGCTTTTGTAGAAACTTTGACATTGGAACAATAGGTTGATGATATTAATACATTAATTAAAAAGATGATACGGTAAAAACTAAATGCTTTTCATAAAAATTGACCGATGTAAATGCTCTTACTAAATGAAAAAATGAACATTAAATTTGACCAGGAAAGTAATTTAATAATAGTTCTACAAACTAAAGGTATTTGGACAGCTTTGTTTAAATGGTGGAGCATTCTTTGAACACTTCCTTCGTCGTTGGCAGATTTTACTAACGTTTGGAATTTAGGGATGGGCATCAACGGAGGTAAGTTTTGGAGACTTTTGGGCCAATGTACAATATGGGCAATATGGAATTCAAGGAATAATGTTGATTTCAATGGAGAGTCTTCATGTTGGGCGGCTTTGATCCGAACCATCAAACTAAAGGTATTTTTATAGGCTTGTAGTGCTCGGTTGTGTCAAAGCCACGATTATCACATTTGGCTGACCCAACCTTGGATCTTAATTGGTGGTGGTCGTCCCTAGTTATTTTTTCAATGTCTCTTGTATTTTGATCAACAGTAGTTCGATCGTATAGTTTGCATTGTATTTTATGTTCCATGTACTTCTCAAAAGTCTTTTCCATAAAAAACTAAATAAATAATAATTCTTACAAATAATCTCTATATTATATTAACCTAAATCGAATATTTTGAAACTATGCATAAATAATAGAATAAAAAAATTATACAAATGCAATTACATTACTGGTGGTAAAAAACAACTACAATCAAGGGTAAAGTCAAATTAGAATGATTGACTATTTGATAATCTATCACATCAGACGGTATAGAAAATAGCCAAGGTAGGACCACTGTAGCTAGTGAGTAGTACCCAAAATTTTCCAAAAAAATGGGGTGAGTTAGCCACACCCTCCCTAAGCCACACCCTCCCTATGATTGATGCTTCTGCCGGTTGTACGGTATGCTTCACGGGTTATACTGTTTGACCAAAATAGGTGGACCCCCCATGGTAGGGAGGGTGTGGTTATTGCAAACCTTATTTATAAAATAAAATACGACATCGTATCATCGTAAAACATACCTAGCCCTATTTCACGTGGCAACTATAAAAAGCCACGTCAGTATATGATGACGGAAATGAGTGTTTCTCTTTAGATCTGGTGGTCCTCATCATCATCATAAACATACTATACATTCACCATTATTATCATATATACACATCTCCACTCCTTAAATAACATTAAACTCTCACATCTACTAGTGTCTTCTTAGTACGTGTTCTAGCTACCAATATTAAAAAAACAAGAACCTTGTTCTTATAATGGGAGAGGTTAGTTGTTTTATATGTTTTTTTTTATTACATGTTTGGATTCCCTATTGGTATTTATGTTCTTTATTATAGGAAGCACAAAAGCCACCGGAGGAGAAGAAACCAGAAGAAGAGAAGAAGGTTGAAGAGGCGGCGAAGCCTGAAGAGAAAAAGGCGGAGGAGGCGAAAGATGCGCCTCCTCCACCACCTCCGCCGCCTCAGGAGATTGTTTTAAGGGTTTTCATGCATTGTGAAGGGTGTGCTAGGAAAGTCAGGAGGTGCCTTAAAGGCTTTGATGGTTTGTTTTCTTTACCATGCTCTAATAAAATGTATAAAACTGAACTGATTCACAGTTTTTGTAAAAGTGTTCACAAAAACTGCGAATCAGTTCAATTACCATGTTTTTTTAATGTCTAGATTGGAACATTGGTTTTAAATATTTAGCTAATCAGTGGATCTTTAACGTTAAAATTAGGAGTGGAGGATGTTCAAACGGATTGCAAGACACAGAAAGTGGTTGTTAAGGGAGAAAAAGCAGATCCGTTAAAGGTACTTGAACGTGTCCAAAAAAAGAGTCATCGGCAAGTCGAGCTACTTTCTCCTATACTAAAACCGCCTGCCGAGGAACCCAAAGTCGAGGAAAAAGAGGCTCCAAAGCCCGAAGAGAAAAAAGAAGAGGTTAATAAACTAATAGTAGTAGTTACTAAATATATTTTTTTTATCATTGTTATCTCTACTAGTTATTTGGTTTAAAGTCATGTAAAATTTGTGAGTCGATACAAATTTGTTAATCATGTAAGTTGTGATGTTCAACAGCCTCCTCAGGTGATTACCGTTGTTTTGAAAGTGAACATGCATTGTGAAGCTTGTGCTCAAGAGATCAGAAAACGTATTCTTAAAATGAAAGGTTTTCATTTCTTCTTTTTTTGAGTAATTAATTAATTTTTTTGACCAATATTGAATTTTGTTTGACTTGCTTTTCTATTGCTTTCATTTTAAACCATCAATTCTAGAGAATTGAATTTATATGTGTACGTTATTTTTAAATAATACCAATCTATCACAATCTGTATATTCCATTGATTTGCATCTATGGAATTCTTTTTAAGATTCTAGATCTCATTATTTGAACTATGGATTTAAATATTTGTCACGATATTCCAATAAAATCCCAACTACCTAATAATGAATCATATTGTATATTTATTCATATATTTTTTTTTTGTAACAATTTGTATATATTTTTTTTGTACACTAGGGGTGGAAAGTGCGGAACCAGATCTAAAAGCCTCAGAAGTATCCGTTAAAGGAACATTTACGGCGTCCGCCCTAGTGGATTACATACACAAGCGAACCGAAAAACAAGCCGTCATCGTGAAACAAGACCCCGAGCCGAAAAAAGAAGAGGAGAAGCCTAAAGAAGAGAAAAAGGATGACGGTGGCGAAAAAAAGGAAGAGACAAAAGACGCACCCGCAGGTGGCGCTGAAGGAAAAGATAAAGATAAAGATAAAGACAAAGGAAAGGAGGAGAAGAAGGATGGCGGCGGTGAAGAAGCACCAAAACCTGAAGGCGGTCCTCCGGCTAGTGTAGATGAAATGAATGTGGTTGAGCTACGGAAGAATGAATTTTACTACTACCATCCACAAAATTACCAGGTATGATACAGTAACAAACTCTAAAATGAAAGCATGTTCAACAACGAAGTTTGTGTACTTTTAATTAACATTACCAAACAAATTAAATTCGTCTATAAATTTATTCTTTTCATACAAATTTATTATTTAAAGTCTACTTTTATTACATAAAATTATTCTTAAAAGTTTCATGCAAAAATATTGCCCATCTTAGTTTATGACACATTCTATATTTAACACCAAGTTGTCTATATTTTAATGTGCTATTACTTATTACCGTAAAAGCATTAAATTTACTAACAAGGGATTTTCTAATGAGTGACTTCGAGGCAAGGGTTAACATGATTATATAAGGAAACTTTTACTTTATTAAATTGAAAATTACACGTATTTAAGATAATTTATTGTGCATTTAATATATTTTTTAATACAAAAGGAAAGTTTGATTAATAAATACATTTTAATCGGTGCCCTGCACTAGATATACAAACCCGTTTGATGACCGGCTCGGTTTATCAAACCATGCATGTTACCAAACTGTTAACTTAATGTTTATGGACATTAACTTTGAGACAGGTAAGAAACATGTGATCTTTGCTAACTAATGTAGTTTCATAAATGCATTGCCTCGTAACTTAACAAGTAGAATGGTAATGTAGGTATATCCGGCAAGATACACTGCAGAATCGTCATACGGGTACCCACCAGCACCGCAAATGTTCAGTGACGAGAACCCCAATGCATGTTCAGCGATGTAAAAATGAAAGGGTATAATGGTCAAGCTTAAAATCGCACATGGGTGCTCATTGTCGTGGCCTTCATGTGCCTTTTGTCTTTGCCGGGCCTGAACCAAAAGTTGTGAATTTTCGTGAGGCCCTTTGTACTTTTTTCTTTTAAATTTTAGCTTTTATAAACTATATAGTAATGGTGGTCAGTTATTACAAAATGTTAAGATAATTAATAATGGGGAGTTATATATAAATAAATAAGAACATTTCAACCATGTATCTACCTTATGCTACTTGTTTGTGCCTCATAAAATTTCTGTTTCTCCATCTTCATTTAACACTTGGAGTTTAACGGTACTCGTGTGATGGTGTGACATCAATCTCAACAAAATGGTTGTGGGCTTCAGTTTTTTAAAATTTTTGTAGCTTAGTCATATCCGGCCATATGGTATGAGATGGTTCACAAATCAGATGGTTATAAGTTCAACTACTTAAATTTCGACGTGTATGATTTGTTATGTATATTATTTTATTGAACAGCAAAACAAATCAGACAAAAACAAAAATCACTAGCAAGACGCTAGAAATACATAGAAGTTCTTAAATAACCAGTCCAACCACCAATCTTACCACCTCTAAACTTAAGTTAAGAAAAAAAAATAAACGAATGCCATCAAAAATGTCACTTTTCCTTATAAAACGAGAGCTAAAGATGACACTATTTCGATAACGCCAAATCACCCATAAGGAGGACACAATAATGATAAGAATATGCTGCTTCTATGCTAAAGAGGCAGACCACGAGCTCAACCTATCTCGCCAATCATCGTTAGAACCAAATTGAGGCATAGAAATGTCACACCACGCACAAACGAGACGCCATATACTTCGAACAATATCACAATCAAAAAAGATATGATGATTGGACTCCACGCATACATGACATAATGGACATGAAATCTCATGAATTTCATATCTCGAGAAGATAGATTTAACCGTTGAGGAAACTTATCCAAGATCAAACCCCAAAGGAATATGGTAACTTTTCGGGGCAACATTTTTTGCCAAGTCGTCGAAGGAACCAATGATGGCAGAAGACGAGCATCTATAAAACGACGAGTGGTTCCAACAAAAAATATACCATCATCAGCTAACAACCAAACACAAGTATCCGACTCGGAATTCATCTCCATGTTTCCAATCTCTGTCACTAACGCATTAAGAGAAGACATGTTACGAGTTCCTAGCTCCGATCTAGACCAATTCCAATGCCATTCTCCATTAGAAATACGATCTATAACCAAACTCCTTGTTTCTCTCCAATAACCTGTTGTACCGAAGATACTTGGATAATCCCCAAGCCTCGTGTCCTATCAAAATCGAACTAAAGTGCCGCATCCCACTTAAGGTCGTAAGGAACCAATCGGGAGGATCCTACTCAAATACATCTGATTAGTAGACCCAACTATCTTAAACAATAAACCATTTATTTTGCACCCATATTGATCAAAAACCCCTTCCTGCCCATGTAAAGCCTTAACTAAACGAACCCATAAAGTATTTAGATTAGACGCCAATCTCCATCGCCATTTTGAAGTAATGCGAGGTAAAATGTTGCCCCGAAAAGTTATAAATAATAATGACGAGACTTCCCAACACCGATTTTATTAATGTTAGACGACCACCAAAAGAAAGAAGATTAGCCTTCCAAAATGAAAGCCTTTCATGAAATCAGTCCATTTAATTCTTCCAATTTGCTGTAAGATTCATATTAGAACCAATAGGCAACCCAAGATAATCAAACGGGAAAGAGCATATTGCACATCCTGTGATACTTGCCATATCATTCACCTCTTCTGATGACACGCCAACACCATAAACATTNAGCCTTCCAAAATGAAAGCCTTTCATGAAATCAGTCCATTTAATTCTTCCAATTTGCTGTAAGATTCATATTAGAACCAATAGGCAACCCAAGATAATCAAACGGGAAAGAGCATATTGCACATCCTGTGATACTTGCCATATCATTCACCTCTTCTGATGACACGCCAACACCATAAACATTAGACTTATGGATGTTTTTTTTGAGACCCGACGCCAAGTAGAAAACGTGAAGGACATGAATAATAGTATCCATATCTTGAGAACTCAATTCCGTAGCAATGACAACATCATCGGCATAGAACAAATGAGACAGAGGTGCGACAGAAGCATTGAATTTAATTCCTCGAATCAAACCAGAATTAACCGCATCGGACAAGGCAATATGCAACCCTTCCATCACAAACAGAAACAACAATGGCGAAAGGGATCACCTTGTCTCAAACCGTGTTTAAGAGAAAATTCAGAAGTAGGACCACAATTAACTAAAATGGATGTCCTAGCCGACTCTAAACATGGTTTAATCCAACCTCGCCACTTCAATCCAAATCCAAGGTTGTTTAAGATGAAATCCAAGTATTTCCGATTAACTTACCGAGTCATAGGCCTTTCCAAAATCTACTTTAAAAATCAACAATTTCTTGTGTCGCTTTTTGTACCAATCAATTACCTCACTAAGCATAAGCGGACCGTCTAGAATTTGGTGACTAGATATAAAAGAGGATTGCTCATTACTAACAAGTTTTCCAACAACTTTAGAGAATCGATTTGCTAGAATTNAACTTACCGAGTCATAGGCCTTTCCAAAATCTACTTTAAAAATCAACAATTTCTTGTGTCGCTTTTTGTACCAATCAATTACCTCACTAAGCATAAGCGGACCGTCTAGAATTTGGTGACTAGATATAAAAGAGGATTGCTCATTACTAACAAGTTTTCCAACAACTTTAGAGAATCGATTTGCTAGAATTTTAACTATGATCTTATAATGAATACCAATAAGAGAGATAGGCCGAAAATCTGAACATGAATTGGATTACTTACCTTCTGAAGAAAGTAATAAATGCCGAGTTGAAACCCAACGGCATCTTACTAGATTCAAAAAAATGAAGACACAAACCCTTGAATATCCATTTTTTAATGCTCCCAATACCGCTTAACAAAAGCAAACGAGAAACCATCGAGGCCGGGAGCTTAAAAAGGGAAATAAATACTCAGCATGAATGGCTTCTAAACGATCAACTTGAATTGACATTCTAACAGTTGCTAGACAAAGTTGATATGTTAGCACAAAAGCTATTGGTTTATTCATCTTTAATTCGTTTAGTGGTTAAGAATAGAATGTACGATTCATCAATAATTTGGAATAATCAAACCACATAAGATCTTACAAATAGTTTAATTTATCTCTTCTTTAGTTTGATTCACATTTTTTTATGATTAAAGGAATGCGAAACAGTATGCGATTTAAACTTAGGGAATCTAGCTAGCTCGAATAAAAAACCCAATTACGAGAATGAACTTTATATGAAGTGGTTTTACAAGAATGAACTCTTTTTACATGTTTTACCAAAGTGACCAATATATGTCACTATCAACTTTTTTATCTTTCATTCGCGTAACATCATCGCCTGGATTAAATAAGATTCGCCCCAAGTTGCATATGAATATTTTGTCCAATGTCACTATCAACTTTTTTCTCTTCCCTCAATGTTATGTTTGGTATGGCAAAATTGGGACAAAAGACGTGATTTCACCTTCTTTAGTTTTCATAAGCCAAAATG
The DNA here is from genome assembly GCA_014162995.1 of Artemisia annua. Taxonomy (NCBI): domain Eukaryota; kingdom Viridiplantae; phylum Streptophyta; class Magnoliopsida; order Asterales; family Asteraceae; genus Artemisia; species Artemisia annua. The sequence continues at coordinate 22,408 of LBNU01001289.1, forward strand.
CAAGTTAAAGTATAGTCATAACATAATGAAATACATATTTATTGACCAAACAACTCTTTTAAACAAATCTTTGTAAACTTTCTGTGATTCAAAGTTTACAACATAAAACTTAAAACATACAGTTGTAAACTTTCTAAACTTTGGTCACGCCGTTCATAGAAATCACTTGAGTATATTTATTGACTTGACTATGCTTTGTGATATTTATTGAAACTTTGGAGGCGTTGAGTATATTTATTGACCAAGCATACATATCTATCTATTCACTGGCCTAAATTGCTCCAAAGCATACATATCTACAGGGCCGTCCCGTGGGATTTGGAGGCCCTGTGCGATTATTCTGGAAAAGGCCCTTTAACCGGAAGAAAATTAAAGTAAAATCTGCAAACGATGATTTCATTATGCATTGCTTTTCAATATCGATTACATAGCATCATGTTTATTCTAATGTGATTTCCATCATAGTCTCTTTTCAGGTGTGAAGATAATTATAATTTTTTCTTAGGTGTGACGATTGAGTTTTCAGAACATGTTACGATGCCCGAAACATTTTACGCTACATTTTTAGAGTGAACCGCCTTATAGTATATTTTTATGTAAAATATATAAGACATACTACAAGTACAAGCTAAAAATATAGTGTTTCTTTTGTTTTGTTATGAAAATATACGGGCGTTATATTTTGTGTAGGAACAAGGGTCTAAATCATATATTCTAAAAGCAAGGGCTAAATTCAAATTTTAGAAAAATAAGTGAGCTATAATAAGACAAATGAAATTCAAGGGCCACGTATAACATTTTTCACAACTTTGGGTCATCTTCCCCACCCAAATTTGCATCTCACCTTCCTCCATTAAAGTGCAGACGCAAGCTTTTTTTCTTCTTGTTATAAGAATCTAGCAGTTCATCTCATATCATTTCTTAACGAGATTAAGTCCTCCAAAAATGATTTTACACTTATACTGAAGTTTTATAATTTTGAGGTTATGGACCTCGCATCAGACTTCGCATATAACCTCGCATATGGCCTCGCATATGACCTGACCTCGCGTAGGACTGCTAGAAGTTGTTATCACTGATTTCATCATAGTCTTCTCGACCTCGCCTAGGATTCGCGTATGGCCTCGCATATGACCTCGCATCAGACCTCGCATGTGACCTCAGACCTCGCATGTGACCTCGCGTGGACCCTATGACCTCGCACACAGCCTCGCGTAGAGATATTCACCTCGCTCACAGCCTCGCGTAGAGAGATTCACCTCGCGTGATTTTCACCTCCAACTAGTATACTCAACTCCACCTCGCGTCTAAACCTCGCCTACACATCGCTTAAACCCTCATCCCGCCTAAACATCGCCTACACCTCGCCCAGCTTCTAAATGTCATCTACACCTCGCTTACACCTCGCGCTTATGCATGTATACTACATCTGACGGTTACAAACTAATTTAGTAATAGATCTAATGGATAATATCAAAAGGTTCATTTTAGATAATTTTATGGGCGAGGTTCATTTTCGTAAACTAGTAGTAGAAAGTGTTCATTTAAGTAATTTACTCATATAACAAACCCACTCAAGGGTAAATATGTCATTTTATAATTATATGTTGATTGTCATTTTGCATGGCAACCAAGGGTATATTCGTAACTTTCACTTCAAGAAATGTGTTATATAAACACGAACATGCCTTTGCCACCTTAAATTTCACACACACAAAATCACATACAGTAAACACACACAAAAACATATTCACAAAAAAAAAAAAAATGCGTGATTTTCACCTCCAACTAGTATACTCAACTCCACCTCGCGTCTAAACCTCGCCTACACATCGCTTAAACCCTCATCCCGCCTAAACATCGCCTACACCTCGCCCAGCTTCTAAATGTCATCTACACCTCGCTTACACCTCGCGCTTATGCATGTATACTACATCTAACGGTTACAAACTAATTTAGTAATAGATCTAATGGATAATATCAAAAGGTTCATTTTAGATAATTTTATGGGCGAGGTTCATTTTCGTAAACTAGTAGTAGAAAGTGTTCATTTAAGTAATTTACTCCGAATAAAAAGTATACTGAAATAGCAACTTTTTTAATAGTAAAGATGCCATAGAGCCGCTATATACATTTGTATTTTTCATAGAAACAAGAATGAAACATAAGGAATATAAATATATCTATATACCTTTTATATTAATCAAAAGTATACTGATCGAAATCTCAATTTTTTTTAAAACTTAACTACCACAGTCTTGAATATTCAATGAGTCATAAACGTGAGCATGAAAAAAGTTGAATGCATATTCAATAATATTCTTTTTGAAATACGTAAATTCTAATAAGATATTCAACGTTAGTCTAAAAAAGGTACATCGGAAATGCATAGAAATACAAATATGGAATCTGATGTAGGTTTGATTGATGGTGGTATTAATATTCTAAGGTGACAGATAGATTAAATATTTTGCCTTGATAACTCCATATCGCTTGGCCACCCCATTTGTACTATATATCACATGCATGCAACTCTTTCCAATATTTCGCTTGTACCTTTTTTACATTTATTTTAGTAGTAGTCTTTTTTTTTAAACTTGATGTTAGGGATGTCGACAAATAGCCAACTCTACTAAGATGAAAGGGAAAGGTAGGGGTGAAAGGTTGTTAACCGGTCAGCATTGTCGGTTATCATTTTCAATATTTTACGAGAGTGTATGTAACTATGTATTAGTACATTCGACTCACTGAAATCACTCTTTTGTCTAACTTGTTACTAAAATGAGAACAATATGTTGATGCATGATAATTACTTGTTGAAGTTGAACCGATATTGCATTATCATGAAAGTGATATGTGTCAATCTACCATTTTGAATGGTTTAAACTTTCTTAGAAACTATTGTAGTTATGACTTATGAATAATACCAAGACTTGTGTAGTGGGTGCATGTGCTTTTTAATCTGTTGGTTATACTTACACAGTTACACATATCATTGATTTTAAAACAGTAGCAACGTTTATCTGTACATTTGTGTGAATATACAACTGTAGTTGCAGTTGACCCACTGTAATTACACACTCACTTATTGTAGATGCCAAATGTTTTCGCATCCACTTTATAGTACTGTACAAATTGTTACTACCAATTAATGTTATTTTCATATCATGCATGATGACTCCCAACACATTTCACAACATTAGTAATGTTATAACTTGTAGGAAGCCACAACTGAATTTTCAAATACAACTCTAGCTTGGACCATCGATCGGAGTCAAAACATCAGCAATTGACCTAGTGGTAAGTCGATTGATCTCCTCACAAGAGGTCAAAAGTTCAAACCTCACTAGATATACATTTGAAGGTGACAAGAGAAGGTTCGGAAATATATATTAGGATACCCCAGTTAAATTTATTTATTTTTGAATATACTCGACGTTATTGTATTTGGGAGTGAGATTTTGAATCTAAGTCAAATAAAAATGTAATTTTAAAGGGCCTAATTTTCTTTCTCTTGACAAAAACCTTAACATGATATATCATGTTCAAGTTAAATTTGAGAGTATTTTAATCCTTCTTTTTAAATGTCAACTTTTTAACGAATTAAAGATGACCTTCAATTTTCAAGCAGAAAAGTTAGATACAAAAATGAGCACTACAAGGTATTGTTATTAGTTTTGATATATTTAGAGTATAGGTTCCGATTCAAATAAACTCGATCCCATGGCCACATTTTATGTTTAAACCATTGAATACACCTAAGTACGGTAGTTTATATTAAACAATTCACCAAAACTAAAAATAAAAGTTTATATTAATAAGTGTTAAATATTGCTAGTTTGCTACTAGTGTGCGTGTTTTTTTAAACAGATTCTATAGGGTATAACTAGCTAGCTCAAAAGCAAGCAAGCATCAACTACTTTTTAGTTGTAAAACCACACAAGACACAACTCAAACCAAAAACACATAACATGAAAACCATCGACATATTCTGTGCTTCTCAAGCAGCCACAACCACAATGGATTCCAACACTCCCTCCTCCTCATCATCTGGTTCTGGCGGTCGAGCAATCGACCGCCACAACCCGATCATCCAAGACCAAAAAAGACTCACAAAAACTCCACTCACTCCACCTTCTCCAAACAACAAAACAACGAAAACCTCGAAAAACAACACAAATGATCAAAAAAGAAAAAGCACTTCTTTTGCAGATGAAAATGAAAACAAACATGATCATCAACAAATAGTACTTACAAATAATAACAAAAACGTTTCGAAAAAACAAGGAGCAGGAGGAGTGTTGCTAGGATGGGGTTGTACAAAGCCTAGTGGCTTCATTAGTCCCGCTACTTCTTCGAGGTTTTTGTTGGCTGATAAATCTTTGTCGGATCAGTTTGATCCACTCTTGAAAAAACATGTTTTGCCTCCCCAACAGCCGCCACTTGTGCAGCTTGAGAAAACTAGGAAGTCTTTTAGTGATAGGTTTTTTAAGAATAGAAATGATCATGTGAGCCAGTCAGCATTGCCGGTTATCAATAACGTTGATGCATATAAAAGGAAAGATGAGGTGGTCATGCAGCCAGTGTTGCCGGTTATTAATGTTGTGAGTAAAAAGAAAGATGAAGGTGGTCGTCATTTACCTTCTTCTCCTGCACTAACCACTCCACGCTCTTCTTCGTCTTTATCGTCTAGATCTTCGGAACAACAGGTTGTTTTGCAGGCTTATTTATATGTGCTTATTTTGTTTTGATACATCAGTTATTGAAATTGTTTAAGGAGATTTATAGTTGTATCAAAACTAAGCTGAAACCTCTGTATTGATTTGTAAAGGGTATTTCGATTAGCTTATTTTGCCGGCTTAAGAGGTTATTTGAATCTGAGAAAGCTCATTACCTCACCTTTTTTTGGCTTAACTTGAGCTTATGACTTATTTAAGGATAAACTTAACTTAACTTGATAACATCATAAGCCAAAAAAGTAGGGTTACGAGCTTCTCCAAAATCAAATAAGCTCATAAGCCGGCAAAATAAGCTAATCCGAATAAAACTTTTACTTTTTTTCGGTTCTTTTTACGTTTAATTAAGCTAGGTTTATTTATTTATTATTATTTATTTATTCATTATTTTTTGTTTTTTTTTTAAGAGTAATAATACATCATTAGATCAATATTGATGTACTTTGTATTTAAGTACATTTGTTATGCTCAAATTTCTAAGCATAGGAGTACTACATTTTTGCTACTTAGTTAATAACCATAGCGAATTCCAAATGTACTGATGTAATTTAATAAAAAATCTAACTTTTTTTATAAATGAATTTGGTTGCAGGAGGTTGTGTTAAGGGTGTCATTGCACTGCAGAGGTTGTGAAAAGAAAATGAGGAAGCATATCTCTAAAATGGAAGGTATGCAAAAGAAAAACTATACATAACATCCCTTTAATAATATGTTCTATTAACTTTTACATAGATATATATTTTACAACATGTATTTTTAAGTTTAGTTCAAGAGTTCTAATCATTTTTTTTTTCAGGTGTAACATCCTTCAACATAGACTTCTTGGCCAAGAAGGTGACCGTGGTTGGCGATATCACACCACTAGCGGTTCTTACAAGTGTGTCGAAGGTCAAGAACGCCAAGTTATTGACGCCCACGGCAATCTCAGCACCACACGTCCCACCGACTCCAAGCGACTCAAATTTATCTGAAGTCAAGAAACAGTTAGGATTATGAAAGTTACAAAAGATCATTTAGGGTGTTTTTTTTTTAATCTTTGGGATTAGTTTGGCTGATTTTAGCTTATGTTGTGGAATTGGTTTGTATTTAGGTGGAGGTACAAGTTTTTGGGTGTTTTGTGATTAAAAATGAAATAAAAAAACTACAGTAAATTGTTTTTCATAAGCCCAATGTATGACAGTAACACCACATTGAATGTGTTCTTCCCAAAAAAATTGTTTTCACTATGACCAAATTGGGAATAGGATAAATGTAATTAAATAATGCTAATTATCCATATTAAGAAAGTGCCGTTTAAGTTATTTTTCAAAAACTTAATTCTTTTGATGAACAAATTCTTTTAACATCATGTAATAAGTATTTTATTATTTAAGCAAAATTGTTTTCATGAGTGATTAAAGATATGAGATTACAAAGTGTGGACATTGATAAGCCTAGATCTTTTTACATGTTAATGACCATCTTAGTAAAAATTGTGAGTCAAAATGTAATTTGCGCAAATAAATTAAACTACATACATTATAAAGGTGTCGAACGAAAAAGCAAAAGAACATAACCTTTTACGGGTTCAAAGACGAAATTTTACTTTTTCCTATCCGAAAATGATTTGTTTATGACAAGCAAGAATATATAAAGGCTTAAAAAGCTATCATTGTTGAAAGTAGCACATGACTGTTAATCTCAAAATATGTCAAAGTGAGATTTGATTCTTTTTGCAAATTTCGTAGAATAACAATTATATTACTTATATACACTATTGGGACTTGATCGAAAGTATATGTCTTGCACACGATTTTGACATATACAACTGCGATTTTTTTTTTAATACAACGCAAACGATCTGAAAATAGCGTTTTGTAAACCTAAAAGGTTATTGACTATGTTTTCGTAGAGAGAATACGAATTAACTCAATCCCAAACACTATTTAAGATGTCTCTTTGCTACCATTAATCACTCCACTTTATGTGAACACACACTTGCACAAATATCTCTGGTGTTTCGACTAAAACAATGCAACTTATACATCAACTAAACATAAAAATATATAATGTTGCAGGTATACAAATACATTACGAGCCTTGCTTTTTCAGTAATGGGTCTTGGTTTGTTGTTTTTGGGCCTTAAATTCAGTATATATTGCACGTTGTGAACAATAAAAAAAATATCAAAAGATATCCGACCTGCCGGATTCGAACCAGCGACCTAAAGATACCAGTTGAACAACTACAGTCTTCCGCTCTACCAACTGAGCTAAGGTCGGTTTTGTTTATTTTTAATGCACCGTTTTTATTAATCATAATTAGTTCATAATCATTCATCAAGCAAAAAACAGAACTACATATGCAAGTGAGACTAGTAATTAGTGAATTGATATAGCTCTGATATTTATGGCTCGGCACATGATAAGAATGATTCATGCGACCAACGGTCTTTTGTCAAGTAGGCTATACTGATATAAATGCACTTGTTCTACACCAACTCAACTAGCATTCATTGTCTTATTTTAACTTCTTTATTTATTTATTTTTTCAACTTTAACCTTTATTAATGTTTGTGTTTGAAGGACCCACACCAAACAACAGACGATACATGTGTCCGAAAGACATTCACCGAAGAGCCATAAAGGTACAGAGACATCTCTTTACCCAGAAGTCCATGCCAAAAATCGGACTAACACCGCCCAGGCCGGATATCGCAGGATTGTGTCCCTCACGTTACCTGACACCTAGCACCTAGGCTAGGTGTAGCTATGCTCGCTCCTTCCCAAGACACTCAGGTATGATCGTTGGGGTAGTATAAATACCCCAACCTCATTTATTGTCAAACCAACCATACTTACACGCACTTACTCTGTGTCTTTGTCATTTATTATCTAGCCTTTCGGCATATACAATATACTTATTTTCATGTCGGAACTTGGTCTTGAGGTCAAACCTAAGGCGAAGCTAACGTGTGTGTTTTCACTTGTGTAGGTGCTCGAAGGACATCACTTTATCCGGTCCGAAGGAACCTACACGTGTCTTACCCAAGGAGCAACCTTTTACTTCAACAACCNTTTTTTTTTTTTTTTTTTTTTTTTTTTAAATACTGGATGCAAAATATATTAATAACTTATTTTAATTGATATAATTTTCATCAACTATTATATAGCACGAACAAAAATATTTAGGACGAAAGTTGAAAAATAAATGCTTTGAAAAATCAAAACAAAACAATTATTTTAAAACAGAGGGAGTACCCATTTACAAAGTGTTGATCGATTCTCAATAGTTCACATTTTATGACGTCCATATCATATATCGAAAATATATAACTAGCTTGGCAATTGTACCTTTTAACAATGTTTGGCAGGCCTTTATCGGTTATAACATGTTAAAGATCAACAACCGTCTTGCGTACACATTCATCGTCTCAAGATAAGAAACCAGTTGACTAAATCGATTTTGGATTAATCTGTCTTTATGATTTGGGATAAAACCATGAATACTTCTTGCTAGGGGTGAACTGGTTATATTTAAAGCTTGTCGGCTTTCGATCCAACTGAGACTAAAACCTTGAGGTTTCAACTCAAGTATATATGGCTTGAAGAAATAAAAGAATGTAATAATGCAAAAAAATAAAAGTTAGGACTCATCTATACAAATAGTTAAAATCTAATGACTACCAGCTTCGATGAAATTAATTCAAAATATAAAAAAAAACAATCCGACCTGCCGGATTCGAACCAGCGACCTAAAGATACCAGTTAAACAACTACAGTCTTCCGCTCTACCAACTGAGCTAAGGTCGGCTTGTTAATTTCCTCTACTTTGTTTAATTTGCTCAGTGTTCATGGCCACAACTTGACCACAAAACCAAACTATTACAACAAGCTTGATTGAAAAAGAAAATTGAACACTTGGGGCTATGAGTTATAGGGTTGATGTGCATCACAATTTCAAACATTTTTTTTATGAAGTTGTAACATAATGTAACTGGTAATTTTTTTCGACGTTTGCGTGGTGGATGTGAAGAAAGTAGGCCATTATCTCGGGCTCTCGGCAATAATGAGCCAAGCTAGTATTTGCGGTGAATCCCCCTATTAGGTAGTCATGCATTATGATAGGAACTCCCAATTATCTCCCGCACTAGCATTCAAGTAATCCCCTTTGATTTCACATGTTGGGGGTAAGAAATAGTAGCTGTATTCAATGTCTGTCAGTCTGTAACAATAATCTACTCCTTAAAGTAAAAGCTTATAAAGAAATAGGAATGTACATTACTATGTGTCCACAGCGTTATCGACTTGATAAAAATTCATACAAGAAACAAGTTATTGAACAAGTGAAAGCACAGAATCATAAATATTGTTATCATACCACAACCAATAGGTTATGCTAGGCACTAGCAAATCATGTTTATATTCAATGGTACTTTACCGCCAACAAGAGTGTTTGGTATCATCATCGAATATATAACCTAAAATAACATCGTAAAATCACCTACAGCATCATCTTCTCAAAAACACCAAATTGTTACATGGCGTAAACTTTTTTCACATTATTTGTGCCAGTGATTCTAACCTGCAACCTACACTTACACCGCTTCTAACAACTATACGGTTACAATTTCTAGTACTAACTCATTTACCAACACCTCTGCAATCTGCTTACCTACAATGTCGATTTCTTTCAGAGGGTGAAACCAGTCTGGATCATTGTCGATTGATGTTTCCACGAATTCTTCGCTTGCTTCTTTTTCTTGTCTAGCTAGCACCTTCTGCAGCTGCTCTTCAAACCTGATTTCTGTCAATGTCATCTGGATTCCTCTTTGGCCAGGGCTGACCCACGAGCATGATACCGTAGTCTTGGAAATAACAAACATTGCTTCATTTATACGGTCGTGAAATAGACGTCTTTCAGATCTTGATACAGTTGAATCTTGGGAGTATTTCTTTTCAAGGTGATCAAATAAACACGCATCTACAGGGGAATCAGCCGAATACCATGTAGTCATGAACGTATATGGGTCGTGATCATAGAAACCAGAATTCTGTAGGAAATCTGTCAAGTATGCGGATTCCCAATTGTCTGACTCAGACAGTGCAAAGAATGATCCTTGTTCAACGTCTTCATCATTTTGGCTATCATAATGTGATCCTGACTCCATCTTTAGCAGATGAAGTTGCTTCCTGAGCTCTGAAAAGTGGAGAGAAAAGATTTTTAATAACAATTAACAAGTTAAGCAACTCTTATTATAACAGGTCACTTTTCGTATTGGTCAAAATGGGTTGTACCAGATTCAGCTGACCCACTAACACTTTTTATCTATGTTCTTAAGAAAAATGATATGATTTATGAACCAATTCGATATAGAGATAAAAAGAACGGAACAAGATAGATAGTTTATATTGATGGGATAAACCGACCGCCCGATGGATTATATTAGTGAGATAAACCGACTCCCCAATTGATTAACAAATCAATACTTCATATTCAACATAAACTCAATTACAACCCTAATACCCTATTTATAATAAAAGATGCCCTAAACTTAACTTGGTCCCTAAGATAGTACTAAAAAGGAAACTAATTAATAATAAGGAAAATAAATAAAATACAGGAAAACTAAGACGGTTCGTATCAAAAAACTTGTATATTACTATTAATTTGTTACTTATGATTTCAATAACAATATTATTACAACAAATCAAGAACAGTAAAGCTTTGAAAAAAAAAAAAAAAAAAAACACTTAGGAGGTTCTATACACCAAAAAAAGAAAAAACTAAATGGCGACTTACAACCCATATAACCCATGAACCGTTTATAAGTAAACAGGTCAAAGTCGCCACCTCTAAGTGTTATTAATCATTCTGATTCTATTGCAAATAAACCTCACACTTGCAGACTTGCTTAAATGATGAGCAATATCAAAAGCCAGTTCATATATTTGGACAGTCTTTTTTTTTTGTGTAATTTAGCACGGACCAGCATTGTATACACGATAGCAAAGCTGTAGTCAGGTATGGTTATTTGCTAATTTATCGAAATTCATGAAGGAATTCTTATGGTTGCTCTAATCATGATGAATGAGAAATTAAAAGGAAAAAATTGTAGAACGTACATTCCTATTCTACTAAAGGTGAGACTTAGTAGGTAATTACAACGGGTTACTTAAAAACATAATAAGAAGGCTAAGTAGTTTACCAAGAAGTTTAGAACTGACGCTCTCAAAGCAATCAGAACCAGATGATACATCTTCTGTAGGAGGAATTTCTAACACTGAAGCTTCACCATGTTGATTAACCTCATTAGAACCTTCGGAAGATTCTGGTTCTGGTCCAGAAAGCTGAAAAGAAACAGTGTCCTGTGATTTTGCAGATGAAGGTTCCTACACCACCAGAAAGATTTTAGCTTCTTGATATAAATGAAAAAAAAAAAAAAACTACTGTAATTAATTAAATCATCTAACAGAAAGGTAAATTAGGTGACTAGATTAAGCGGGATTTCATAACATGTGCGAAACTTAGTCCTATTTCGGGATTTGCCAAAAGTCACAAAAGTATATCTGTTTCCAGTTAATATTTTGTAGCCGGAATTGGTTTTCTAACCTGTGTAAATGGTTAAATACAATGCCACTCAAAGTAGGCTAACATGTTTCACATATATCATAAAACATGTTGAAACTACAGTATATCCATATTCATAATTTCTAATCATTGAACAGAATTATTTATAATTGTCAAATAAAATTACGGGCCTGAATGTAGCAAACACCTTTTATGGCATTACAAATAAAGGGTTGTATGATGAGATGCATTCTTTATGGCAAATCTTATAGTTCAGATAGCAATATAACAGACCTGTGAATTCGAACTATCTTCATCAACAGCAAAGGATTTCTCGTCAATAACAGATGCTGAATTTGCGGTAGCACCTTGAGTATCAGAAACCAGTGACTCTTGTTCAGCAGGATCCTCGTTTTCAAGGTGAGTCTCAGTTGGTTTTCGTCGGTAATGGCTTTGTGGTAAAATATCATCAAACTCGTGAATACAGGCATTGCAATGTTGGGAAGATTGACACCTTTTACTGTATCTTGAATTATTGGGTTGTAAATCTTCTCTGTGCTTAGCATTTTGATTCACTCGGGGCTCATTCTGAACCACTATCTTCTCATCAGCATGAACTACATGATAATCAATCTCTTTTCGACTCCGATTTCGAGAAGATGAGGGGAGTGATCTTGATCTACTTCTGAGATATCGATCTCTCCGACAATCCTTGCTGCTTATACTCGAATTCTCAAGCAGAACATATTCATCATTAACCCCAACCCGACCGACCACACATCCAGTTCTGCCTTGCCTCATTTCAATGTTGGGATCAGAAAGCATTTGTTCTAACGTGCTGCCTTTACCAACCATTCCCACATCCTTATATCCGTAGGTCTTCCACCTTCGTGAGATTCTCTTCTTTGCCTCCATAATCACATCAGATTCAGACATACTAGATGAACGTCTGGGTCTGTCACTCCGATCAAAGGAATTTCTGGATGAAACTGCCATCATTTCAGATTCACTAGCAGAGATGTACAAGCTCTCGCTCACCGCATATCCACTTAATAAGTTAACATGGCCATTTTCAAAACCCTCTTTCATTTGACTAGTAATCTTCCTCGCAATCTCTCTAGCTTCTCTGGACTTGTGCCTCGAAGACCTGACCTCGCTCGATGGCCCCTTGTACATCTCATATTCACCCAGCCTAACCCCACTACTAAAATATCCCGATTCTGTACTCATCCTACGTTCATCAGGAGAACGAAAAGATATGTCAGAATTGTACATCTTTGCAACATTTGGCTTAAGAACTACAATCCGTGTTGGAGAACTGTCACCTGCATCCTTCCTATCTAACTGATATCTGGACGATCTACGCGAGTTATTAGCATTATGACAGTAGCCTATACGCCCATTCTCATTTCTTTGACAAGAAGCAGGAACATGATAGTTTAACGTTTCTCTCTCTTTATTCAAGCCTTTATCTTGGGTTGCGTGTCTGACATAATTTGACGGCTTCAAGAGTGTTATTTGGGTACAGAGTGAAACAGAAGAATTATTGTGCGGATCACGCAGATGCTTTCCATACATGGAATCTGGCTTGTGGAGATAATTCAACATAAATTCCGAATTTGAATCAACCCTTTCAAGTTTATTTTTAATTGCAATCGACTCCTTAAGCATTTCGTCGCATCTTTCCTGGATGTATCCCAGTTCCTGCTTCGTAGATCTTCGTTTTGCACTCATTGGTGATAAATAAAGCTGATTTCCAACGTGTGATGCTTCTGGATCTTCATAAACATCCTTGCAATATTGCTGCTCCGTTGTGCTCTTCTTATCTAACTGATGACTGAATGAATTTTCATTCCTTTTGCCTCCTACAGAACCCGTATTCTTGTGAGAGTTGTCGGATAACTTTTTTTGTTGCTTGTGACTAGTCTGGGGAGAAGGCAGTCCTTCTAGACCCATCAACTTCGCTATAAGACTTGGTGAACGCTTTTTGGACGAAGTTTCATTCAACATTTCTTTAGCTAACAAAGTCTTCATAGATGTCCCGTGAACTTGTTTAGAAGAGGGTTGCCCAACGTCATTTGAGAACTACAATCACCATATCGATTTAGTATCACTCGTAACTTCACATATATATTAGAGATGCTAATAATAGTAACACACCAATAACTGTGTAAAAGACATGTTTAGATAAAGTTAACGCACCAAGTTTTGATCCATGAAACGGTCACTTGGTGATCTAGGTTGAACAGATTTCCGGTTCACATTTTCTCCATTCCCTGGATCAAAACAATAAAACATTAATGATAGGTCAAATGCACAAAATTTTACTGTAATTCACAGTCATCATATAACAGAAAGTATCGGTTGATCACCTAACAAGATCTAGATAGAATCCTATGCAATACCAAACCTCAACATTTAATTCAAATAGAAAAGTAGGTAACATTAAATAGAAACAGAAACACTTGTTTGGTAAAATCAAACGCACTAAATGTTCTCATAAACAACCACTCAAACATCTGAATTAGCTAAAAGCATAGTCAATAGTTAGCCTTTCATAGTAACACTATGTCCTGCATCATCATACCTCAAAATCTTCTAAAACAAACAAATTAAAACCTAACGCTCTCATTGTAAATCTTACATAAAACGAGAGAGTTGAGAGTGTTTTGGGATTGATTATTGCGTTTTTAAAACACAGATAATCGGAAGATACTATTTGCCATACCATCTGCGAAAAGTGATTATTTGTGTTTGCGTAGATGGAAAGCACAGTTTTAGGCTTATTCAAATAAAATGGCAAACAAAACACTCACAAAAATAAGCTCAATTCTAACAGCTTACGATCTCATCAACTTGAGCTTATGGACTTAAATAATAATGTTAAACTGTTAAACATGTAAGATGTAAATACTGAGCTTATTCGCTTTTTAAAAATCTAAATAAATCTGAAAAACAAGCTAAATCAAACACTCCCTATAACAAATTTATACTCCATCTGTCCCAAAATTATAGTCACCTTCTTGTCTGAAACAAGATTTCAGAAATCAAATCCTAATCCTCACTTCAAACATACTGATACCAAAAACCATAATTAAATAAATAACCATAAACAATCACTATAAAATACAGAGTAAACATCAAAATTAAATTATCTACAAAGAAAAACAACAATTATTCTCTTTTCACACGGCATCTTCCACATTTTTTGCTAATTGCTACAGTATATTTCTGCCGGCTATATAAGGCGAAACAAACACCCCCTAAAATAGCATAAAATTGAACTCTTATCACATTCACAATACGCAAATACAACCATAATCCTGATACAAAATTAAATAAATTTCAGCACATAATAAAAACAAAATTCATATCTCACATATTAAATAGTAGTTACTAATTCACTATACAACAACAATTATTCTATTTTCTTCACACTGCATCTCTAATTAATCATAAACTAACATAATGCAGGTTACATTTTCAAGTGCTCAATTTTCTCAACAAACCTAACAAACACATTTATAAAATAATTAAATATAGATAAATAATTTCACCTCCAAATAAATTAGTTATCTTGGATGATTTCCTTGCCTTATCCTTCTCCATTTTCATCCAATTATTAAATATAAACTTTTTTTTCACCTAAACACACACAGTTAACTAATTAAACTGACAAAATGTGTGTGTTTTGTTCACGCTTATTCAATGACGGCTAGTTTGATTGTACTAGTCTCTGTGTGTGTGTGTGTTTTTAGTGTGTGAGAGAGAATGTGTGTAGGGGATTTTGAACAAATTCAAAACGGAAAAGAGTGTGAGTGAAGGGGGAGATGGAAAAAGGGTGAACAAGACCGACGCGCGCAAGTGGGGTCGTGGGGTCCACCTGCCACTTGACACGTAATCTTTAATTTTTGTCTTGCTATAAATGTTTTGCACTTTCATTAATCATTTTTATTCAATATGGAATTTTGGAAAGTAATTATTAAGTAGGAATTGAATTTAATTGAATGAAAGAAAATCTGACATACTTTTATGGTTTGTATTTATGTTCTTGTATGTGGGTGGGGGTCGGGTAACAGGTTAGCGGGTTTAAATTATCGGGTCAACAATGTTAATTTTAGTTTTTCTATATATAACCCGAACCTGACCCATTTAACTTGTATATATATATTTGGGTTGGCGGGTACACGGGTTGAATAGGTCAAACGGGTTCCAATTTGACCCATTTAACCCGTTATATAAATAAAAGTTGGCAAATTATACCAGTTAAACAAGTTAAATGGGTTTGCAGGTTGATGCGTTAACCTCCATATAATAAGATATAAATAATTTTTAATTTAAGAAAAATTTCTTAAATTGGTTAGCAGCTCGACCAACTTAATTTATTCTCAACCCGAACCTAACCTATTTAATAAACTGGTTAGATGGGTCGACGCAAACCCGACCCAAAATCTATTTAGACTCAACACGAACCCTTTAATTTTCATATCGATTTTAAGTCGAGTTTCGTGTCGGGTCAGAAATTGTCACCCCTAGCATGTAAACACCTTCACCTTCATATTTTTTAGAAAAAAATGTTATTTGGATGAAAAAAATTGTTTTGTTCCCTGCCGGAGATGACAACCTCACCTTCGTATTTGGATGAAAAGTTTTGTACCCTGCCGGAGATGACAATGACAACTTGCCTGAAAAAAAAAAAAAAAAAAAAAAAAAAAAAAAAAAAAAA